>JAJOOS010003483.1:0-18846 GCA_029582725.1 Solanum chiquidenum | reverse complement strand
CATAATATATTTTTAAAAATAATTATAATACATATATATTGCATACTTAATTCACTTTTAATACATATTGCAGATTTAACATAGTATTGCTATAAATGGTAATAAATAAAAAGTATCGCTAAAATTAGTAATTATTTATTAAAAGGCACTCATCCAAGTAATTTTTCCATCGGTTTTTAGCTCATATTCAGCCCAATCTGCTTCAGACCCAAATAATATTTAAGCATGTCAATAACTCGTTCATTTATCAATTCAATCCATTTTAACATCTGAAATTCAGCCCAATCCACCAATTTGACACCCCTGAATTTTACTATTATCATAGAATTTTTTACTATGTAACGTTCACAAAATGTAAGATTGACTTCTTATTAATTAAGTTCTAATCTGCAACAATTAATATTTTGGGTTTTTTCCACTGTACCATATTCAATATCCACCTTGAAATTCGATTAAATATTAGATTTACGTCGAAAAATTCCAAACGTACCTTCAAAAAAAAAAATCTTAGCCAAGACTCGCATCCAAAATCCCTAATTAATGATAAAGAAATATTAATTATTACTCTACCATGACTCTCGTTGATAACATTAATCCAAAATTACAATGCCATTTTGTTAAATTGAAAGCAGCCATGGAAATATCGAGAAAAAGTCGGCAAGAGTATACGTATGTAAAGAGCTAAACATGTAAAATATATTCAAAGTGTAGATTAGATATAGAGACAAAGTAGTACCTAATACTATACCCTATATACATAGTTTGAAAATGACAAAAATGATAATGTTCTACAAATTGTAATTAAAATCAAAACATATTTGAAAGAAAATAAATTTAGACTAATCATCATTTGACATGCATTTTAATTAGGTGCATGTCTACCCTCTAGGGTGGGTACTTTTGGATAATTTAGGTATAATATGACTCTTGATAACCTATTAGGCCAAAAGCTTCACGGAAAGCTAGTAATAATAAAAGTTCATGGACCTTCTTCAATTGACACAAACAAGTAAAAAAAAAAAAGTGCTTTAGGACCCCTTAAAGTTTTAGGGGAAATAATAACATACTTTATTATGATGTCAAAGCAGATAAAGGCTTTAAATTTAAATTTTATCGTCACTTTATTAAAAAAAAAGTACAATTTCATCGATTTGATTCATAAAAAAAAAAAACCACACATGAAAAGGTACACCTAAGATTTACATTCTACATCTATTTTATATATGGAATAAATTATCTAGATTATAATATTTATTTTTTAGATATATTTTTACTAATACCTTCAGCTAAATATGAGATAAATTTAATCTCACAATTTAAATTGGGATAAATCACCTAATCCGTAAAGCTAAGCTATTATTTAAATTTTTTAGATGAGATGGTGACACGTTTCAACGTATAATTATCTTCCAACAAAAGTTTTTATCTTGTGCCTCATACAAGTTAATTATATGAGGCAGCTTCAGTAATTTGTTCACAAATTGATGAACCCTAACACAAATATTTAAGTCTATGAATTTATGCAACTAACACAATTCATATTATAATTTTGTGGGACACGAAATAAAGTTTCTCATTCCACTAGATTCATTATTGTTCAATCTATTACTATAATATAAATAGTTTCCAAGATACTCAAAGATTCAATAAATTTAAATTAGTGTCGCAAATTTGATGATATAAGTTCAATTAAAATTTGGATCTCATTTTGAAGTCAAACCAAAGTAGCTAGATCACAATAATTCGACTTCACTTAAATCATTTAACCACTACTTAAAAAAATTGATTAACAATACATCCACATATAATCTTTGTCCATTTCAGGTGATACCTTTTGTTCCTTTTGATTTTTATTGAACTAATCCAAGTTTGTAGAGTTTTAAACCATAATTATGACACGGAAATTGGAACAATACTTCTTGATTAATTAGTTTATTTTTACTTTGCAGTATACTAATAACAAGTTTTGACAGCAAAAGTAAGATAATTTTATTTTTCCTTTTTTACTCTTAAACATTAAGGGTTCATGTGTTAATTTTTGCATAAGTTCTATAATGTTTGATAGCTAGTTAAAAAGTAAATTATCCATGTATAAAATTAATATGACATTTGATTTGTAATTTAATTAAAAACATGCATAACTCTAATAAGCTACCAAATGACCCTAACTACTCATTCCCCAAATCACATTCCAAGTCCATTGAAACTATGAGAATTATAATAAAATATGCACTTTATTTATTATTTTGTAAAGGGAATGCAAAGTCGATTATAGAGAAATAAAAGTGAACAAAGGAGTAGTAAAAAATGTTTTGTTAGCTTTTCAACACATCTATATAAAATAGTTATCGAAGATGCATTTCTTTCATAGAGGTAATAAAACGAACCCATGAAAATATAACTCGTTCAATCTGTCTATTTGAATTGGTTATTGACTGATCCATTTATTAGCTCAGCTTATTTCAGGGACCCACATAAAAAAATAGTTGATATGTAGCTCAAATTTATCTATGAAAAATCTTGTCAAATTTAATATATTATATATAATCATAAAAAATAAAAAGTTACTAAGAATTAAACGAATTGAATTATAACCTGCCTAAATTCAGACTAATCGTCCATTTAACCCCTAATTTCCTGTATATATGTCTATGAAATTGACACTATTACCTACTCCTTATTTTAATTCAACCAATATAACAACTGTCTTGGTTCTTCCTTTTGCTGAATTAAGCCAACAAGGTTCTCTTGGATGACTTTATTACATTCCTTGCCGTGTCAATTCAAGCTTGCTCTATATTAATTAAAATATGACAAAATATGTTTGACCTTATGTAACAAAAAATTATATCCATGCAATTATAAAAACCATCTTTTCTTTACTTTGTTATCTCATAAACTTATACTTCTAAGGAATCCAATTCTCTCTATCAAAGATCCAGAATTTAAAAAAAATATAAAAAATTGTCTTTTCATATTTATAAATGGGGAGATATCCATGTTGTAAAGTTGATGAAGATTTAAAGAAGGGGCCATGGGCAAGTGAAGAAGATGAAAAATTAATGGATTATATTACAAAAAATGGCCGTACTAATTGGCAATTAATTCCAAAAAAAGCAGGTTTAAATAGATGTGGCAAAAGTTGTAGATTAAGGTGGACTAATTATTTAAGGCCTGATATTAAAAGAGGAGAATTCTCAATTGAAGAAGAAGAAATCATCATCAACCTACATTCTCTTCTTGGAAACAAGTGAGTATATATTTCTCACTAATTTTTATTTATGTATTTTAATCTGTTGTAGCAAATAATTAGTCTTACTTTTTAGGTTGACAATACTACTAATTAGGCTACTAGTAGTCATATATTCCTTTATTGTTCCATTTTATGGGTATCATTTCTTTATTGACTCATTTAGAAAAAAGTTTATTTTTACAAGAAATTATACTTTTTGATTTTTGGAAGAATTTTTTTTTTAAAGTTTTCATTTTACGCTTATATTGATATTTTTAAGTTTTAACAGTCACAAAGATATCAAGATACGTTTATTAAATCCTGTCTCAAATCAAACTATGTCACATGGATTGAAACTTAAAAGTTATATTTTAAGTTAACTCATAGAATTATACTAGTAGTGTCAATGTATAAAAGTTAAACTCATGTATCAACTTTTTAATTGTAGGTGGTCAAAAATTGCAGCTCATCTGCCAGGAAGAACCGATAATGAAATCAAGAATTTCTACAACACTCATCTAAGGAAAAAACTACTAAGATTGGGAATTGACCCCAGGACTCATAAACCAATTTCTGACCTCAATTTCCTCATAAATCTTTCTCATCAATTTACTTCTAAACATAATATTAATCATCATCTGATGAATAATCCTAATTTCCCCTTAGCATATGCTCTTAAATTACAAGCACAAGTCACAGAAATAGCCAAAATTCAACAACTAGTACAAAGCCTTTTTACACCTATAAATATAAATAATCCACTTTCCACCAAATTTCAAGAAAATTATTTTGCAACAAGTTCAAGCCATGTTATTACAAATAATGTTGCTACAAACACTCAATTCTTGAATTCTTTGCTAGTAAATTCATGTGGTACAATTCCAAATTTGGATAATTCTACTTCTTGCATTTCAAATTCATCAGAATTATCTAATTATCAAAGTGAATTAAACTCAAAGGTGGATAATTTTGAAGGACTAAGCAACAATTCATCAAAGACACAAGTAGAGTATAATAACTCACTTCCTTCACTAATTACTCCTTCTTCTCCAGATCAAACTAATGATGCTCATGTTAATCAAGATTATGACCCTAATACATTATCACAACTTAATCATGAGGGTATTGATGATTCCTTCTGGAATGACATTTTTCCATAATTTGTTTTTCTAGACTCTGTTGTATTTAGTTGCTCTAAAATCTTGGTGAATTTTTAATTATTCTTTTTGTTTTGTAATGTGTGAGGAGGCTTTATTTTGGTGAGTAAATATTGTTAAGGACCATAATTTTATGAATATTGTGTAATTTCATTGTGTACATTGTATATATATCATCCCACCTTATTTGGAGCTGTTATTTGGTTTCTTTCTCATCTCATTTTTTGTTGGTATATTTTAAATAGTAAATAATATTGTTGAAATGTTTAAAAGACATATTCTATTTAATAGACTTAAAAGTTAAAATCAACCAACTTAATTTACATCTTGAAGTAATTATTGGAAAGATTAGTCCCATTATAAAATGGATGGACTCCACATGTCCAACTTTTTTTTAGAACAAAGAGATTTGTTCCTCAATTTTTTATTATAATTAAAACTATCTTTAGATTGAAGTTTTGTCAAGGGTTGAGTAAACCGAGACGTTTTTTCAAATGATGAAGGTAGTATTAACTAGATCAAAGTCAAATAGATAATTTTTTTTACTCAATTTTCAAATAACACAGGAAAACAATATTATTGTTTAAATTAAAATAAGGAAAATATAGCAAATAGTCAAAGCAACCTAACAATTAATGAAATTGAAATAAGAATCACGAAGATCATAACTCGATCGTGACACTCCACCTTACCCTCGAGACCACATTTAGGATTCGATTCTCAACCCTGACCTAAGTCTTAACTCTTGACCATGACCTAATTCCAAACCCTAACCCCGACCTACAACCAGACTCCCAACTCGAGAACCAGTTCCCAACCCCAATCTCAAGTTGAGGCAAGGTTCAGGGTTGGGGCGAGTTTTTTGTCAGTGTCACAGTCAAATCCAAGGTCAATATTAGGAGTCATGTCCTGAATCTTGAGTTGGTATCGAGTATTGGGTCCAAGATTAGAAGTCGAGATTTGAATTGTTGTTCAGGTCCCAAGTCAGGGTCGAGAGTTGGATCTTGATCAAGAGTAAGCACCCGAGTCAAGGTCGAGATTCGGGTCTTGGGTCCAATATAGTCCTAGGTTGGTGTAAGGAGTTGTAAGATTGGTTAAGAGTCGGGAGTCAACATCAGGTCGTGGTTGGTACCAGGTTTGGTCGAGGTCGAGTCCCGAGGTGGAATCAGGATCGTGAGTGGATTGGGGTTGAGAGTTCGGTCCCGAGTCGAGGTAGAGAGTTGGGTCCTTAGTCGAGATTAGAGTCGGGTTTTGGGTCAAGGTTAGGAGTTGGGTATAGGGTTGGAATCAAGGTCAAGCCCTAGTTTAATGTGACAATGTCTAGAGTCGAGTGTCGGGAGTTAATATCATGTCGTGTTTGGGTCTCGGGTTTTGTCGAGCTCAAGTCCCGCGTAAGAATCAAGGTCGGGAGTGGGTTGTGGATAAAAGGATGAGAGTTGGGTCCCGAGTCAAGGTAGGGAGTTAGGTCCTTAGTCGAGATAAGAGTCGGGTTTTGGGTAGATGTTAGGAGTTAATTGGGTAAAGGGTTGGGATCGTGATCAGGTCGTAGTTTGATATAAAAATGTTTAGAGTCAATATCAGGTCGTGGTTGGGTCCGGGGTTTGGTTTAGGCCGAGTCTCGAGTCAGAATCGGGATCAGGAGTGGGGATGTGGTTGAAATTTGGGTCTCGGGTCGAGGTAGGGAGTCAGGTCCTGAGTCGGGATTAGAGTAAGGTTTTAGGTCGAGGTTAAGAGTTGGGTATAAGGTCGAGATCTAGGTTAGGTCCTAGTTTGATGTGATAGTGTCTAGAGTCAAGTGTCGAGTCAGGGTTAGGAGTTGGATCTTTGACAAGAGTTGGGTCCCAAGACGGCATAGAGAGTCGTATCTCACGTTAGGAATTGGGTCTTGAGAAAGGGTTGGGTGTTTGATCATGAGTACTATACATCTGATCGTTGGTTGTGGCAGGGGTCAGTTATAGGGTCTTGAGTTAGGGTTAGGCTAGGGTCCGATTGAGGATCAAGATCTGAGTCAGAATGTAGGTTTGGGTCATGTCTCGGACTAGTGTTGGGGTGAGGTGCGCATCAAGACAGAGTTTCGATGTCTTAATATTTGTTTAGATTATATCTAAATATTTTTGGGACAACATTTTCTTCTTATTAACCCCACATTAATTATTAAATAAAAAAATCAATTATTATTCAGAAAAATATTTTTATTCATACCAAACATACCTTAAATCTTTACCGAACTTCCTCAAATTTAGAGTTTGATTGTTATTAACATATATAAGTTTCAATAAGAAAAAATAATGAGAATTTATTGCTTTTTTTGGGGGTGGGGGGTGGGGGAGGTTGTGATTTATAAGAAGATAATAGACTAATGCAAGTGGTATAGTATTATATTATATGTTGTTTATAAATATACATAAATATAGATATGAATATAAATTAATTATAGATCTGAACTTTACATATAAATCTGAAATGTACAGCTTCAAATTCAACCTCAAATATGAGAGAGAAAATTTAACCCACAACCATCTTAAATGTTCACCAGGAGCAGAGCTAGCGCGGAGCGTGCGGATTCGGTCGAACTTATAAATTCAAATTTAACATTTTTCTCAAAATATCTGTTAACTATGGGCAAACTATTTAATTTAAATTTAAAGAACTACAACTCTGATTGAAATTTAATCTCTCGAAGAAGAACCAAATATATTATGACAATACTCAATTCAAATAAATAATAATTTAGCAAAAATCATCTAATGAAGCTTCAAAATGAGCTTCGATAAATTAAAGTTTTAAGCTCAGTAGCTAATGCCTAATGGTCAAGCTTTGGGGGTGGGGTAATATATATATATATATAGAGACACTTGTTGAGTTTTAAGTTTATCTCATATGTTTCACCTAAAATATTCATTTTTCTTAGTTTTGTATTTGAACTATCAAGTGTGTGAATTTTTTATCTAAACCGTAATCAATTATTTATCGAATCACACCTCAACCATTATTCACTTTTACTACTATATTAGGTGAGAAAACACAGTCAAACAAGCAATTGAGGTAAGAAAGAAGAATAGTTTCCGACATATCCTACCTTCCTCCCTACCCTTCTATAGAATAAAGATTAAGAATTAATTATGCATTTCTATATTAAATTGTAAATTAATCCCACCAATTAATATTGACTAGAGCTCATTTTCTGTTTTTGTACAATATATCCAACTTCAATTACATTTACCAATTAGCGTGGTATAAAATTATAAATTAAATAAATAAATTATATATATATATTCTCTTCAGTTTTCTTAGATGAGATGATTATACATGTAGATGTAGTCAACATGGTATAAAAGCTAGTGCGATCTTTAGTACGAACGAACATATATTGAAGACATAACTAGCTAAATTAAATTTTTTGCCCCCTCCTCCCCCACCCCCCAAAAAAAAGTAAGTTGTATATGCAAGTTTGCATCATATTCGGCTAGTTTATATCTAAACCAACCTGCTCATTTGTAAACACTATTAGCATACTTATATTTTTTCGTTCAGCAGTACGAAATTTTTGAATCCGTCATTATTTGAAGCATATATATTTAACAAAAAGAAAATCCACGAAAATTATAATTAAATGTGTTCGAATTTGTTTGTCATGAGGCGGCTTGAATATTTTACGTGGACTGCATGGATGCATGCATTTAGGAAATATGATTGATGTTGCTGATGAGGGAACTATCTGAGATTTACCAAACAAGATTTATAAGTCAAAGTTCAAAATATTATAATTATATTCAAATCAGATAATCAACAATATAAGTAGCAAATTTATTGGCTGGTCATATCTGTGAATTGTGGCAAACATCATGCATGACTTCTATTCGTTGATCTTTTAATTTCAATGAGAATTTGAGTCACAATTGTTAAGTTAATTTGTGGATAGAAATAAAATATTGACGAGTATTTTAATTATTTACATTAAAATTTGATATTGAACATGTGTGGTAAAAAATTCACTATATCACTTATCATGGTTATTCGGACACCACCATTTAACTTGTAATGTTGTTTTTATTTTTATTTTACACATTTACCCACTTTAAAATTACTTCAAATATGTGATGTCTAAAATTAAATTTTGACAAAATCAAACTTGAGAAAAAAAAATAAAAAAGAAGGAAAGAGTTAGGGGAGAAATTAATTGTTGCTATACTTGGAATGACCATCAATATATGGACCATTGAATTAATTGGTGTATGGATTACTATTGATTGAAAAATAAATATGATTAAAATGCAATTTCTAGACTAATATATGGGTTGTGGTGTAGTGATGCAATTGCCCCATCGTATCCCTAATCAAAGATTTCATATTTGAATTTGTGGATACAAAGAAAATTATGTTGGAAGTGTCACCCTCAAAATGAGCTTTATAATGTACGTTTCAAATTTAGTTGGACTTCTAATATAAACTACCAGACATCGAATAAGAAATTGAAAAAAATCAATCTAACCTCATGAAAACTAGATCTTCTTGTATCCCTCACATTTACGACATATTTTACAAATATCATTTTTATTATTTTAATTATTATTGTTAGACATTTATAAATCTGATTTTACAATTCGATGCAAACATCCAATATGGTTGGTAGGCCAAATTTTCGTCATTTGCCTTTTTAATGCACAGTTCTGTACACTCTTTAATTAATAATTCCAACTCGCATCTGTTAATAATAACTAATCGATTATTTTCTTTATTTCTCATGAAAACTAGGCTTCTTAACTACACAACATATACATACTTGATACTCCCCGTCTTATATTAATTAGGAAAAATTACAAAAATCTCACATTTTAGTTTACTTATTATCATTATCCCCTATAAGTTTTATAAATTTTTAAAATCCCTCATTTTCGCGCATTAGATTAATGTATCAGCGCTTATATTATTGTATCTCGCTCTAATGTATCAGCGCTTATATTATTGTATCTCGCGCATCAGATTAGTGTATCAATGTATAAAATGTACATCAAATTAGTGTATCATGTATAAAATGTACATCAGATTAGTGTATCATGTATGAAATGTAATGTATCTTACTTAACAATTAATGTATCTCGCGCATCAGATTAATGTATCAACGCTTATATTATTGTATCTGTTTTGAGGGATTTCTGTAATTATAAACTTTTAAGGGATAAATTGTAATTTTGCCTTAAAAGTATGTGATTTCTGTAATTTACCCTATTAATTATCACATTTTTTTGTCACGGTCTTTTAAGAAAATATAATTAGTAAGAAGTATTTTTACTAATTTAGTAATTTATTCCTAACTCTTTTTTATGTAATAACTATTATTTTTTTCAGAAATATTTAATTTTAATGGCAAAAAAAAAGTTAATTAATTCAATTTTGATTTTGTAAATTGACAAATATTTTGGGATGAAGGAATATATATATAAAGCCTACAATCTATGCACCGCTTAACATCATTTCACATCTATTATTTTAGCTAGCGTTTGACCATAAATTTTGAATTAAACATATCTATTTTGGCAGATAATTTAATTAGATTTTGTAAACTTGCTCAAACCAGTTGTTGGATTTTGAATTTTTCTCATAAAACTTCAAATTTTAATCAAGTAAAATGTATATTGAAACACAATTTCAAATTCTAAAAATCGCAACTTTAAAAACTCTTCTTTCTTTTTGAAGTTTCAATGACCAATTCGAAGATTAATTAATTTTTATTCTTTTTGCCTGAGATACCAATGGGAATTAATGAACTGTTAGCTAAAGGATAATAGAGAAATAATTGAATTACTAAGATTTAATTAATCGGTTAGGAATTATTTTGAAAGAATAACTAATTAATGTATTTTCCCCATTAATTGCTTTAAATACACGTTAAAAGGTGGCTTTTAACAACTCCCATAAACATGACCAATGAGATGACAGATTTAACTAAAGTTAGTTGTAGCTTCCAAAAAAAAAAGTGTCACTTTTGGAATTCACTGGAAACACTATTTTTTTTAGTTCTATCTTATGTTATATTGAATATAATATTTTTTTAAAAAGACTTTTAGAAACTTATTTTATAAATTATTTTTTAAATATCTGTGTGATTATAAATTATTTCATTAAGGGTAAATGGGTAAAAATTAAATTGTTTCTAACTATAATAACATAACTTTTTTTAGAACAGACTAAAAGAAATGGGTGTCACATAACATAAAATGGGATGAAACGAAGAGAGTAGTATGATTTTTTTTAACTACTCCCTGATACTTGATCTTCTTAAATCTTAATAGTGTTCAATTTTCCAAAAACATTAGAAATGGTTTTGTAAGCTACATATTATATTTATTAATTTCTTAATGAATATAGTTTTGTTTTTAAAGTGACACTTAGAACCAATTTAGGATCGAATTAAGGAAATAGAATCCCAAAATAAATATTAACAAAAGCTTATAAAATATTGTACAAAGTTTCTTCCTATTTTTGGGACTATCCAAATTTTTTTGTCTCAAAAATTAACAACATAACTAACCAACATCTCCAAACAAGACATAATATTCATCAATAATATATTTGGCACACAATAAAATCGACAAGACCCCAATCTCCCTCTCCTGCATATTTATGTATTGTGCTTCATGCCTTATTTTATTTTATTTTTGTGTACGTTGTTAGACTATGTCTTTGGATAGAACTTTTAATGTTCTAGATAAATTAATTATAGTAGTACTAATAATTATCATTAATTTATGAAGCTAGTAAAAAAAAATCTTTTTTATTTATTCACTATTCCAAAAATAATTTTTTATTTTTACTTGTCACAACAACATATCAAGAAAAAATAATTTCGTCCCTCATGATTTACCCGTATTATTAATTACTTATTTTTCAAAATTATTTTTAAAAGCTAATACTAAATATCAAGTAGTAAAGATAGTATGTAAAATAGTCATATAGATTATTATTTTCTAAATGAACTTGTCAAGTATAAATGTGACAAGTAAAAATAAATAAACGGAGGAAGTATGATATTTTGGAGGATAACCTAAATTAAGAACAAATACCCTAAATGAATAGGAAAAAGTTGCTGTATTTCCTCTAGGCCGACAACCTCAAATTATTCATACAAAAAAATGAAAAGGTCAAAGTCACAGATTTTAATTATCTAAATATATTTGTAAGATATGATATTATAATTAATATGGTTTAATTTAATTAATATTACTAGCTACTCCACTAAACCTTATTGTAATTTTAATAATATTGCTTACTAAAATGTCAAAGATTTTATTGGGGAATAATAGAACTCCACGAAATTTCTTTTAATTAGTAAGGGAAAAGTTTTTATCTCTTGAAATTAAATCAATAGTTAGGTAGTAAATTCCAACCAAAAACTTTGGATTCTTATTGTAATTTTAGATGCTATATTCCATGGCATAAAAATTTTCACACTTTGATATACTTTTTTTTTACGCTTTTATTACACGATTAGAATCGAATTGAATTAATCAAATTAAAAAATGAGGGATAAAATGTCACTTTTTTCCTAGCATCCTATTGACTAACACCAAATATGATGTCAATTGTTCTATACTTTATAATTTTCAAACCACTGATAATTTAACTGTTGTTACCTTGCAATTCAATTTTTTTTACTTGCTCTTAAGAACGTATGAGTCACTATTATATATTTCTTCTGTTCTAAGTTATGTGACATTGTTAGAATTTTGAGAGTTAATTTAGATTTTCTTTTATCGGAATTTTTGTATATGTATTTTGAATTTTTTTAAGTTGTTAATTATTGTGATTTATAATTCTTTTTTTCTGTAGTTTTCAAATATATAAATTCTATTTCAAAATAATTAAAGCTTCTATATCTGAATTTGCGTTAAAAAATTGAAAGTTTGAATCTCGAAATTTCAACTATGTCACATAAAATTGAGATAGAAGAAATATTAATCTCCATAGGAAATTAATGTCTTTAAAGCCCCCACCTCTTCCATCAGCAGAGGCGGAGAAAAATATTTTCACCACTCTTTCTTATCACTAAGTTGTCAATTAATTTTATTAGAGGGTTCACAAGTTAATATACATATATATTTATTTAATTTTCTAATATAAATGCAAGATCTACAGAAAAGTTAGTGGGTTCGTTCGAAGTTCGAACCAACAAACCCCACCTAGCTCCGCCTCTACTTCCATGTACAGATCTGATTATTTATTTTTGTTCAAAGTGTTTGAAAATTCTTTTGGTTAATGTGTAGTGCCATGGTGGTGAAAGTTGAATCCTAGATTACCTCTATTTGTTCTGATGACCGATATTATGTTATATTGTGTAACTATTTCATCTAAACATTTAAGATATTAGTAATAATTTACTTAATTATATCTTCAACATAGATAAACCTAGCTAAATTACTCAGATGTGTACTTGTCTCAAAAGAGCTAGATTCTTTTGAAACCAAGCCATACTTGAAAGAAAAATATAGATCAGAATGGGAGAAAAAAGATCAAATACTTAAACGATTAAAATTGGTTAGTACGTAACTAAGGGACAAAAAATAGTAAGTGTGTGATTAAGAGATCAAATTTGATAATATTTTAGATAGTTAAAGAACTAAATTCGATAAATATATAATTAGAGGATTATTTTAGACTTACTTTTATTCCACTTTTGTATATATTCTGATTTCCGGTTAAATACTGAATTATGATTGATGAAGATGGATTATTCAACAGCCACATTTTAGGATATAATTTAATTATACTTTATAACTGCTTAAGAGACCAAAAATATTTTAAAGAAAATAGTCAGAGCTATATTGAGATAAGATATACAAAGTGACAAAATTGATGACAATTTTAATGATGCTTTTGAGAGGATTAAAATATTTAACTAGCAGAAGTAAAGAATTGAAAGTAGACTATAGACCTAATCATTGACAATATAATGTATAGTTCAAACAAATACAACTCTAATCATTTGAGAATTATATTAATTATCCTTGAAATAGGTATATAATTTTTGGATTAATTTCAACAATTTCATGTATTCAACAAATTGTTTTACTCGTACTTTACCTGCTTCCAATTCATTTTGAGCAATATATATTGAACAGAAAAAATGGACTCTATGAATTTATTCAACTAGCTGCATCAGATATCATTTAATTGTACGATTTGTTATTTAAATGAACTGAGATTTATTTTTTATCTGTAGCAAATAGCAATCGAATTTATATCTAACGATCGAAGCATAAATTTCTTAGCGATGCGGAATACAACGAAATATTATAATAAAAAAATATACATTAATGCCTTATGCCCCTAAAAAAAAGTTATTTACGTTGAGGAACAAAAATTTAATTCTTTTTATTAAAAATGACCACAAGATAGTCATAGACGCTATAAGGCCACACATAATGCCTTAAAGAACCTCTTCTATACCTAATCGGTTAAATCATCACATTAAATCTTGAATTTAACATATATATTAGTAGTCCAGTTGATTAGTTATTTGTAATTTTACCTTGTTAGTGAACATTTGATTTCTTATATATTGTAATTCTCTTCCTCATTTTCTTTAACCCCAATTTTTTTTAAATAAAATTATTGGCCTTGAAATATTTTTTTGTTCTTTACCAGTACAATTTAACTATTAATTATATTTTAAATAATTTAAATTTTTACATTACTCATTTTTATATTGTCCGTGTATAAAAATTAAGGTAGAAAGCTAGTTATAAGTGTTGTCTCACTTATTCTTTTGTGTTATTTGCAACTATTAGTCGTATAGTATTATTTGTGGTCTTTTGTATACTTCGAATATTGTTTTATCCTGTTATGACTAATGTTTAGGATGATATGTCAGGGTATCTATAGTATGTTTACCATGAAATCCTTATTTTTTTCTTTGTACTGTTTTGGACCTTTTTTCTTTTCTTTTCTTGAGTTGGGGGTCTATCGGAAATAATCTCTTTACCAAGTAAGAGTAATATTTGCATACACATTATCCTTCTTTGACCCTACTTTGTGGAATTACATTGAATATGTTTGTTTCGCGAGAAAATTTTAAAAAATAAAAGTGACACGAAATTATATGTTAAATATTTAGATTTTACGGCTAACGTATTACACTTTTGAAACTATTTTGAGTATTAAAATTCTATTTTTTCTCCTTATTAAAAAAATATTATGCTCGATTGAATCTGTTAATTATATGTTACATCCCCCTGCTAATAAGTTGGAGTGGAGTAAAACATAATCAACCAAAAAGAACTAAAATCCAAAACAATAATCTTGGTGGCTTACCAACACTTTTTTTTTTTTTTTAGAAATGTTGACAAAAAATCTCACTTCTTGTGAAATTGACAGAGCAATATATTACCTAATTCTTAGTTTAATACAATTTGCCAATAAGCTAAACAAGGTTTACTATGCCACCTCTCTCTACATAATCTTTTGCCGTGTAGACTAAAACTTTGTTGTATAATTTAATATTAAGAAATTAGTTGACTTCATGCTATACCAAATCTCACTTCCATGCAATTATATAAACCATCACATTTCTCCATTTTTTCTCAAAAATTATAACTTTCCAATTTTCTTAGTGCTTTTTTATTTTTGAAAAATGGGGAGATATCCATGTTGTAAAGTTGATGAAGATTTAAAGAAGGGGCCATGGACAAGTGAAGAAGATGAGAAATTGATGGATTATATTACAAAAAATGGCCATACTAATTGGCAATTAATTCCAAAAAAAGCAGGTTTAAATAGGTGTGGCAAAAGTTGTAGACTAAGGTGGACTAATTATTTAAGGCCTGATATTAAAAGAGGAGAATTCTCAGAAGAAGAAGAAGAAATCATCATCAACCTTCATTCTCTTCTTGGAAACAAGTAGGATTACTCAATATTTTCCCTCTAATTTGTTGATATAGTTTATGTTTTAATTTTGATTCAATATTGTTGATACCCTTCTTGAGTTTAACTTCTGTACACTGACTGACAGTATAAAACTAAAGATTTTTTTACAATATTTTGGCCTGAAAAAAAAAAGTTTTAACTCTATACAAAAGATGGTGGGATTTTGAAATACTGAAAATGGGATATGTTATTTGTTAAGCTACTATAATAGGTAAAGATGACATGATGGGGTAAAAAGTATTTACACCATCGATGTATGTGGAGTATATGTTATTTAAACTCCTTAATAAAATATAAACTTTTACACTATATAATCACCCGTAAAATTTAAAGTAAAAAAATATCTATTTATTTATATTAATGTGTATACATAGTTTATTATTTTCCCATCTCATTTTATATGACACTCGTCTTTTTTAAATCCCTCCAACTTACTATAATTTGAAACAATTTCACTTTGAAATTATCCTTAAAAATAACTACTTCATAAAAGATGGGAAGTACCTGAAAGTAGGGTTAGTTAAATAATACCAACTATGACATGTAAATATACAAATTCTTTACACTATGTTAAAATCTCTACATTTTATTGTTGATATATGTTTTTCATTAACATAATTATATTATATTTTGTAGGTGGTCAAAAATTGCATCTCATCTTCCGGGAAGAACTGATAATGAAATCAAGAATTTATGGAATACGCATCTAAAGAAAAAACTTCTTAAGTCAGGAATTGATCCAGTAACACATCAACCAATAACTGATCCAAATTTACTTCTTAGCCTTTCTAATTTAATGAACCCTTTTGAATCTGCTCTTAGATTACAAGCTGAATTGACAGAAATAGCCAAAATCCATATTATTCAAAACATAATTCAAGTCCTAAATACCCCTCCTCCTACATTAATTTCATCTTTACAAGAAAATAATTACCCCATGCAACAATGTTACAATAATATTATTGCTCCATATGACCAAATTCTTACTAATGAACCTTCTCCAATTTCAAACAACTTATTGGACAATAATATGGTCGTAAATTCGAGTATTTTGGAGAATAATATGATTAATAATGTTGATAATAATTCAGAATATTCGTCACTTCCTTCACTAGTTCCAGTTACACCTGAGAATTCAGTACCATTTGATCAGCAGATTATTGATATGATTAATCCAAGTTATTATGATGATTTTTATGCATTGGAAAAAATTCTGGATGATGAAGAAAATATTATTTGAAGATTTTATTTTTTGAATTAATTGTAATTGTGTTGTTCTAGTGTAGTATATAGACATGTGATGCAGCTTCAATTTTATGTTAATTTTTGTGTACCTTTTTTTTTTTTTTCCTCAATGTAATATACTTTGTGCTAGCACGAGCTCAACAATGTAAAAGTTGGCATTATCAATATTTTTTAATACCTTTGTTTAGATATTAAAATGTTTGAAGACATAATGCATTGACTTCATCCTGGTATGAGTTAAAAAAGTGGTATCGACATGTCTGTTTATTGAAATTCCAATTCAAATTTAAGGATGGTTTTGACATTTCAATTATCAATACAACATAACATTTTTCTTCGTACCCAACATAAGCTAATTGTAACGACCCGCTAGGTCGTTTTGAGAACTAGGACTATTTTGACTCTTCTGGAATTATTTTTTTAAAGGGGTATTTAAAACTATTCGGTAATTACGAGTATCTAGTTGATGAATTTTTATTTAATGAGTATTATAGTTATTAGTTAGTGGGCCAAGTCCACAATTCAATTAATACCCAAGTAATTTGGCCCATGTAAATAGATGAATTAAGAATAATTGAGGGTTAATAATTCTTTGTCACCCCCACAACCCACTAAAACTTCTATCTGCACACGACGAGGAGAATCATTGCATAACCACAACCATCACGAAATCTGCCAGGTAAAAGAAAAAATAATTTAAGTTGATATTGTCGTGTGTGTATGTGTTTTCTGGGTAGGAATTTTATTTGGCTTAACGGGTTAGATATATGTTGTAAGTTATTGCTGCCAACGAATCAGTGCTAGCAAGATTTTGGCCAGAATTTGTCATTTATGGATATAGAATTGTGTTGATAAGATTTCGGCTGGAACATAAATAATAAATAAAGTTAAGGAAAACAAATTTTGGAAACTTGACACTATACCGTAGGATGGTTTCTTTGGTAGGATAAATTAATTGTTAATTAGGAGAGAGTAATCATTACGGTAATGATTGACTTATGATTTTAAGTGGTAATTCATTTAAAAAGGAACTGAAGTATAGTAATTATGAAGGCTTGGAGCTTTTGTTAAATTTTTGTTAGTCTGTTGCTACTCTTGTCACTATTAATTATTAAGCATAATGGATATATATGAACACTATTAGAGTATTGTATTTAGTGGAATTAAGATGTAACTCTAGGCTTAAAATTTAGGAATATGAGACTTGACATATTAGATGGCACCAAAATTTAGGAATTTCATTATATATCATGTGTGTTAGTTTGGTGTCATTAGGTTGGATGAGATTTATATATCAGTTTGAGTTAATGATAGGTGAGTGGATGTAAGGTGCTGCTGTTGTTGCTTTGGTTCAGGATCACTGTATCACTTAGTTAAATTCGTAGCATATTTTGTGTCTTGAAATATTCTGGTGGTGTTCACAATTGTTTACCAATAGTGGTTAATTGGTCCAAGAGTGACCATCATGGTTAAGCTGATAATATATTTAAAAAGTGCAAAATTTTAAGGGGAATAAGATGGTAACATTCGTGAAGTTTGAATAAGTTTTGGGGTTCGGGATATATTCGTTTGAATAAGATGGATGTCTATAGATTCGTTTACTTATGAATAATGCATATGTGATAGATTGTGAACGTGTTGAAGCTTTGCATAAGGGAAGGGCAAAATTTCGAGGATTCATGACACGTGTTCAGCATTCGAGGTATGTTAAGACTTTTTAGACTTCGTTGAAGGACGTTTTCCTAATTAAAGATTAAAAATGGAATAGACAATTGGTAAGGGTGAAAGATGGGGTCTCGTACCAATGGTGTGACGGGCATTGGTACGAGTACCTGTGTTATTAAAGGGAAAGTTTATTACTATAATATGATAGATTGTAATTCGAGAATGCCAAAGCATATGGGCATTAGCTGATGTACTTAGTGACTTGATTTCTTTTGTATGGTTGTGTTTCCTTATTGAACCCGTATGATTGTGATAATTGAGGTGATTATATGTCATAGCGACATTTGATTTATTGAGATGTTGCATCATCCCTTTTTCATTGATATCATACTGTGCACATGCATTGACATGAGATTGAGTATGATTAAAGGTCTAACACGTGGAGATCGTCCGTGTTGAGATCGAGTTATAATTATAATTTGGGCACGTGGAGATCGTCCGTGCGAGTGAGTGGTTATGATTATAAGTTGGGCACGTGGAGATCGTCCGTGCTGGGGATTGTTTGATTTTATGATAGTGCGTTGAGATCATCCGCACAGACACGTGGAGATCGTCCGTGTCGGT
>JAJOOS010003481.1:0-22592 GCA_029582725.1 Solanum chiquidenum | reverse complement strand
CATAGTAACTGACAATTTTTATTTGTGTTATTCGGTTAAAAAGTAATTCAACAATAGTATAATTTTGTTTGTATATGATGGTATTATTTATATAATGAAAACAAAATTTAACAACAAATATAAAATGAATTTAATAAATTATTTTGATTAAGCATGATAAATTGGTATTGTTTGTTATATGATAGTGGTTTGTTTGTTAATTGATAATATTAGGTTGTTTTGTGGTGCAAATGATGGTGTATATTATACAATGTATATCATTTTGAAGTATAAATAAATTTGTAACCCTAATATACACCATAATAATTGCTCAGTTTAACTTTTAATAAGAAAAACAATAAATTTATATCATTCTATAATATAATTTATACCAATATTTTTATCAATTCTGCACATCATTTAAACCAATAGCTTAATTAAACCATCCTGTATCATAAATTATACCACTGTAATTCTATTTATGGTGTTATTTGTGTTTAACTACTTTTGAACTTCTGACGCAGAATGTATGTGGATTTCAAAATTGAAGGAGTGATATATGATGCAACCACAAAATATGATGGCTTAATTAAGACTATTGCTTTCCAATTAGGAATCGACACAACAATATTTGAGTTGGTAATAAAATATTTTGTGAGTGATCGATGCCTCCCGGTGAGCATTCATAAGTATATGGGGGTACAAGTCTATTTAGATCAGAAAAGAGTGAATTTAGATTTGTTTTTAAAATATCCATTATGTGTAATATGTGAAAATAGAACTATGAAAACCATTGAATACCAAATTGGTACCCAAAACATTTACTAGATGACTATGCAAACAAATTCAAGGCAAGCATTTGTAACGTCGAATGCAATATGTTTGAGGGGTATGGATCCAATTGTAGATGATTATAATGTAGAAAACAAAGGATATGAAATAATCAATGACCCTCAGCATGATGTTGTGGTGGAAAGTCAGATTTACATAGACAAGCACATACTATCCGAAGTGATGCAGAGGTATGCACTTTTGAGGGAGTTTCGTTTCATTGTTGTTAGTTCAAGTACTACCAGATTAGACTTATTAAAAATAATTAAATTTATCTATATAATTTTGTATAATTTTTTGTCCTATTGACGATATTTTTCATACACAGTTATTGGCTAAAATTTTCTACCGATGCTTGTTCATGAATTTTTAATTCGTCATGTTTGAATAAATCTAAATTATTCAAAGTTAGAAAATCTGCGACACCCACACATGTCCAGAGAAGGATAAACTTTGTTCAAAGAGGCAGTCTACTACTGGTGTGCTTGATGCAATGTTAGTGGAAAAGTATGATGATACAAAAACCATTTACACACCAAAGGGCATACAAACGGACATGAAAAAGGCACATAAAATTTCATTGACATACATGCAAGCATGGAGAGGTAAGTAGAGAGCTTTCAAGCTTCTGAGAGGTGACCCTGCAAAATCAAATGAAAAAATTCCAATATATTTGTATATCTTGGAAAAAACATATTCAGGAACAATTGATAACTTTAAAAAGACAGAGGAGAATCGTTTTTATATTCGTTTACCGCACTAGATGCCATCGTCAGAGGATGAGAGTATTGTCAGATGATAGTGGTAGTTGATGGCACACATTTAAAATCAACTTATGAAGGTACCATGTTGATAACTAGTACATTGGATCCGGGAGGTATGTTCAAACTATTATTTAATATGTAACATATATATGTTATGTTTATAGTAACAATTATGTATATTTGTAGGTAGTATTTTGTCATTTGCATATGATATTGTTGATTCAGAAAATGATAAATCATGGTCTTGGTTCTTTGAGTGTTTTAAGAATGCATTTGGTGATAGAGAAAATATGTGCTTTGTTTTGGACAGAAATAAAATTATATGAAGTGCGGTTGCAGCAGTTTATCCGGGATTTACACATTATGCATGTATTTATCATCAGTATGGCAAAAACATATTGTACAAGAGTTTGAAGAACTTATGGAAAGGCTGAACGAAATAAGTCCAAAATTTTGTGCATACTTGATCAAGGCTGATTTCCAAAAATGGTCCAGATGTCATGCAACAATAAAGAGGACATGAACACTAACTAGTAATATCGCAGAGTCCATAAATAATGTTATTCGAGCTGCAAGAAAATTATCAGTGGTGCCATTATTGGAATATATGCGTAAAATAATTGAAACTTGAAACGAGAAACATAATGAAGAGGGGAGGACAACTAGAACAACTATAACCACACAGTACAACAAAATATTGAAGGACAATAAAACTTTGTCAAATCATATGACGGTTAGTATGCATTATTTTGTTTATGTAATTGGTGATGTTTTATATATATAAACTAACCATGTGTTTTAATGAATGAAGGTACGCGCGTCGACATAATTTCTTCATACAATTACGCATGGTGCTTAAAGGTTTAGTGTTTGTCTATGCACTCGAGTGTATAGTTGTGGCAGATTTCAACACAATGAAATTTCATGTAGTCATACTATTTCTGCTATAAGATACAAAAAAAAAGGTTAGGAATACTTCTCATCATGTTACAACAATAAAAAATTTCAATATGCTTATGCAATATTGATTGAGCCTTTGCCTTGCGAAAGCAACTGAGAAATTTCAGAGCATGTGTTGGAAGATATAACCAGGGAGACCAGCAAGCTATGACCGTAAAAAGAAATTTAAAGAGGTTAAATTCAAGAGATCTAAAGTGACTTGTAGTAAATGTGGTACAGAGGGTCAAAACAAGAAGACTTGTACCAAATATTCTCAGGAAAACAAAGTTTGTTGTTGATTGGTGTTTTTTGACGTTTCAATAATCATTTTTTTCATATTATTATGTTTGGTTATAAACGATATGCAACATTATTGAAGAGTGGTGCTTTTTTTACCATTGAATAATTTTTTATTATTAAACGGAGTTGGTATATTAGATGGTGACCATTATGATTTATAGAATATTTATGTATTATATGAGTTAAAGTTATGATATATGTTATAAGTTATTAAAATATATGGTAACTAATTGATTGTATTTGTTTCACCAAATACGATTATATTAAGTGATACTTAAGTTGGTGTAATATATTATATCAATGGTAGCATATTTATATTATGTTGTCATTTTGGTTATTCATATAAGAATAAAAATTAATGTATTTAATGATACTATGTTGATATCTTATATAGTATAATGTTTTATTTGGTTCTACTTATCATAAGAATAGTTGGTAACTTAAATGATACAATATTGAAATAAAATATGATATGGTACCCGTTTGATTTTATTTATGTTGTTTTAAAAAAGGGTACCATGTTCGTCTATTATATAATTCTTTAATTTATAGAATATATATGGTATATGTTTATTTATTATGACGGTCAACCTGATTACGTTGTATATGATACCATATTGGTATACTATATGGTATTTTAATTTGTAGATTATATGGTATATGTTGTGATTTTAGTAAGCTTAACATATGCTGAATTAATCTTTAGCCCCTTACTACGAGGTTAACTATGAAGCATAAGTTTATAACAATTAACGAAAATTAATGATCTAAAATTTAACTTGTGCAATGATAATAATATACACAACATTTTGTTAATTTAATATCAAATAACATTAAAATAGTTACCAACGGTATAAAATAAGGACTTCCATAATGTAATACTAATAAAATAGTTACTATTATAACAAAAACATTTTGGTATTTGTACGGTTAACCAACTGATAACCAAAAAAACATAACATAAATTTTTAACCAAACTGCATAATAAAAACATATTGAAAATTTGAATGTTCAACAATAATCTTCTAAACACTTGTTTGAACCTTTGATAACTTTTTTCTCATCTTTTCGTAATGCTCGGTCCACCAAACTTGCTCGTGATTTTTCCAATGACTTCACTTTCACTAATAGCACCATCATCTATCTTTTTCTTGGCATAATTCCAAAGCAAGATAGCAAATCTCGTATGAAATAATGTTGAATCAAAATATGACAGTGTGATGTTGTTTTTGCCTTGGAAAAAACTCTCATCATATAAACAAGTAATAATCCACAATCATTACAATTTTTTTAAAAAAATATAAAAATAACGATTTAATAATAATTAACCAAAAAATAAATATTAACATAAGCAAAAATTACTTACTTTGAGCCTTCCAACTATTGTGGAATGCTATCACGAATCATGTATTCCAAAGGATCAATAAGAGCATAGTCTGCATGTTCTTTCAAATTCTTCCCGTCAATGTCATTTCTTTTTTCATAAAATTCGGTACTCATTAAGAACCGAGGAAGAATGTGTGAAAGTTTTTGCACCACTTGCTCAATAATTTTATTGTGAGCGGACCCACTTTCACTAACAAATTAAAAACATAAAGACACCTACTCTGTATGGAGTAAACAATCATAATCCAGTGATATTTTTGAGAAACATTGACATGAATGCAAACAAAGTCAACTTTATTCCATGGATTATTAGCAAGTATCTTGTATCCTCTAATGTATTGAGCAACTTCATGGTCCGGTGTTATAAAATTGTTGTTTTTCTTGCTTTTCTCCAAGACATCGTGAATTTGATCAACCCATTGAATGAAATAAGAGTCGGTTGTGGCAACTCTTTTTTGACTTTCCGATTCATGCTTGCATTTTTTTCACAAGTAATACATGATCACATCTACTTACTGTAAATCATGTAGTATTAATGTGTAAAATTAATGTCTTTAATGAGAACTAAAAATGCGTAACAAATTTAATAAATAGTGTAAGTTGTGTATATAAACGAATTACCAAGCTTGTCCTGTAGCTACCATGGCGTGAAACCAATCCATTAACTCAATGATAACACTCAAATACCCTCTTTAAAATCACTAACAAGGGACAACGGTCATCAATAAAATACCCAACAAAGAGACAGGATCGAATAACACAGGGAATGGTGTACAATTAAGAATTTAATTACAGAGTTAACTAGCAATTAATTTTAATGAAGTTGAAATAGAAAATGGGTGGAGAATTCCACCAACTTTAGCAACACTAATTCAGACACACACAATTAACAATATTGAAATAAATGAATATTCACGAAACTAATCGACTCTAGGGGTGTGGGGGATCAAATGTTGATTTCAATTGGGGTATTACATAATTGCTCGTTAAAACTAATTAATCACAGATAAGCTAGTTCATCATAATTGATGCTAATCTTCTTTCGATCTCAAAGCATCTTCGCATAAAATCTCCTCTCGGTCTCATCTACATGTCATTCTAAACAACCCAAAACCTTAGATCTACAATCAAGTACACTAAATTATTTTTATTGAATAGATTATCCACTTATATTGATCTCTTTCGAGCACCAATGCTAAATTAAAACTAAAATTAAGGTGGTCAACTTAGTTTATGAATTAATCACTCGGTAATCAGTCAAATCTATGATTAACAACTATAAAACAGAGCAATCTAACAAACCCACTAAAGTAAATCAACACCCAACCACATAATCACACCTCAAGAGTTTGGGGTTTTAGCCACACATTGCAAAGTGTAAATAAATTATACATTGCATGAAATTAGCCATGAGTATCATAAAATTGAGCACTTAAGAGCAAAACCACTTCAAATTCAACCTCAAATTACCAAATTCAAGTTCACAAATCTAAAAACCCCAAAACTAAAAGTGTTTTCACTCAATGGAAAATATTTCTCTCTCTAGAATGTTCAGACTTTTTCTCTCAATTTTCACACACCCTCTTTTTCTCTCTTTTGGGTTATTTATAGTTTCTCAAAATTTTACCAGAAAATTAGATTCGTGTCTCACTTGGCGACGTTAGTTGAAATCGCCAAACACATTTGGCAAAACGCCAATATCTCTTCAGTCCTCTTTTTTTTTTTGGCTAAGGCTTCAGGTGTTTGGACCTTATTCAGCGATCCCGTTTGAGTTCGCTTTTATAATCTGTCTAGACGCCAATTCTCACTGCACTTTACCCTTTGGATCTTCATTTTATCATCATGTATTGTAAATTTCGGCAACATCCACTTACTTCGCCCTTTCTCCTTCGACATATCGCCATTGGTTCTTCAGTTCACCAACTGACCTTGAGATATGATCATGTGCACTGTCTATTTAGGCGAGGTCAGGCTCACTTGGAGACCTACCTTTCTTGTTTGGCGATCAACATTGTGTAGTTTGCACTTCTTTTTGCATTTTGGCCATTCTTTCAAACATCAATCCTTGCCTTGTCAATTTGCCTTCATAGCTGCAAATTATCAACATATCCTCAGAATAGAACAAAATTAGACATTAAGGACACTAATTATTTAGCTAAATAGGCCTCAAATGAGTGCAAATCTACCACTCATCAACACCCCAACTTAAACTTTTGTTTGTCCTCAAGTAAATCAAGAACACACTTAGCTCAATAAGGGTGTCTACAACAGTACTCAATGAGATATAACATGAAAGTGCCATAACAAGACTACTCTCAAAACATGCTACACTCAATCATGATCATAAAGTTTCAAATGATGACTACTCGGTTTCACACAAGCTCAAGCTCACTTTAGTTTCTTTTCTAATGCAAGATCATGTTTCAATAAATTTATTCAAGTGCCCTCACATCAAGAATGATTCCATGATCTCACAAAGGAAATCAACAAACAAATAAGGAATCAATGCAACTCTCACTCTCTCAAAAGAGAAACACATGCAAGCTTTGTCTCATAGGTTCGCCCATATTTTCCAATTATCTCACAACCTAGTTCATGCAAGATCTCAAGGGTCTTTTAGGCTTGTAATGGCTTGGGGTTGAGAGTTAATGTATGGTAAATTTGGTTCGGTGACTTCACCTTTTCAAAGCATTGTTGCAATCATTTTCACCTCTTCTCAAGTTCTTTTTCTTCTTTTTCATTTGAGAACTCAAACTTTAATCCTTTTTACTCAAATTTATTGGAATCCCCTTTATTTCATCACTTCTCTTTTTCATTTTCTTTTTTCCAAAGCACTTCTATCACAATGACATTTTTTGTAAGAGGGGGGGGGGGTCCTTCTTTTTGCAACAAACTTCAAAGTTGAGTCCCATATCATCTTTATTTGCCCCTTCACTTGGTTTCTATTCCTCCTTCCTTTCTACACCCCAACTTAGGCGTTTGGCCTAAGTTGCTATTTAAACATAACAATGCTTCAAAAAGGATTTTAGGTGAGAAGGTAGGGACAATTTGGATCAAGAGACTTTCTTTTAATTTTGCCAATAAATGGGTTAGGCTCAAATGGTGCCAAAACGGATGCACATCCTCACAAGATAGTCACAAAAGATAATGGATATTTAGGTCCCCTCTTTGAATTGTTTCCCATATCACGCGTCACATTCACCAAGATTTAAACAATTGGACTAACAAGGCAAATTCTAGGACTCCACACACATGTTTTCAAGTAAGACCTCAACACATATGGCATTTTGAAATACACTCATTTAGCCCATCCCAAAAACATCAAAAGCGTACGTGTGATGTTCATTGCAAGGTTCACATCAAAATATAGCTAGTCAATAAAAAGATATTGCATATAAGGTGGGGAAATTAAGTGTTCAATGCCCTAAGATTTTAAATAAGAAGTTACACTCTGAAATTCACCTCTTCCGTCGGTATAAAAAGATAATATTTTTGTTTGAAACCGACGTTCAAACAATGGATGTAGTGCTTTGAAAACATCTAAAACTTGTGTTTGGATTGAACCATGTGGAGCCACATGTATTTTAAAAATTGATCAACAAACAAAACATAATATCTTTTTCTATCGACGGATAAAACTGGTGATGAGCCCCACAAATCACTGTAAATAATTTGGAGAGGCACGTGACTCTGTAAAGAATTTGTAGAAAAAGATTGTCTGTGGCTTTTTATTTGAGTGACATGAATTACAAATGGAAATAGAGTCTTGCTTAATAGGAATGGAAAATTTATTCAAAAACAAATCTAAATTACGGCGTGTTGGATGCCCCAAACGCCGATGCCACAGATCTAAAGACACAGCCACATTGCATTTAGGTTGAGAAGAAGAAGAAGGATTGTCTAGAGGCCACTCATAGAGGCGTATTCTACTCCACCCTTGAACTAACGACGCCCCCGTACTCAGATCCTTCACAAGATAAGAGAATGGAAAGAATTCAATAGATGTATTATTGTCACGACAAAATTGAGAAACTGAAATCTAGATACTGGAAATGGAAAGGGAGCAAAGTATATTGAATAATTGAAAGCTAGAATCAGATGCGCAGATAAATCAGTGTTACCAATGTGAGAAATTGGTATGGTGTTACCATTTCCCATAGCGATTTCCTTCGGACCATTGTAGTCAGCAACATTGTTGAGACCATGGGCATCCGATGCAACATGATGTGAAGCGCCTGAATCGACTATTCATGGGGATGATTGCTGCATTTTTTATCTAGCAAAGTTGGCCCGTGCCTGAAAATAATTATGAGACTGAGAGCGACAAACGCACGCGGAGTGTCCAGGTCGGTCACATAACTAACACACTAAGTGGACTTCTTGCGAATTAGTGTGACGATTGCGCCCTGACTGGGAATGTTGTTGGTAGTTGTTTGACTGCCTATTAGTGTTGCTGGCATTGGTCCGCATTTGAGAGCTGGACTTTTGAGCAACAACAACAGTAATTAGAGTGGATTGAGGTGGAGCATTGTGTTTGAGGAAAAGCTCGTGATCGCTAAGATTTTCAAACAGTTCAGCATATGAAATGGGGGTGTCATATGCTTGAATTGCTACAAAGATTTCATGATATTCTGACCCAAGACCAGTGAGAATCTTGACAATGAGTTCAGCATTGGTGACAAGAACTCCTGCAGTCGCAAGCTCATCACAGAGAGATCAAACTTGGTTGAGATAGTCTGTTACAGGTTGACTCTCTTTCGTGAGAAGAGCGAAGCGATCTCGTAAGCTGAATAAGCAAGTTTGTAACTTATTGGCATAAGCCGTATTGAGGGAATCTCAAGCTGCTTTGGTTGTGGTTGCAGCGGCTACAATAGCAGCAAGAGTGGGATCTACTGATGCTAAAATTGCGTTTTGGATTAACTGGTCCTGCCGAAACCAATTAACATAATCGGGGTTGGAAATAGTCAGGTTGTTGTTGGTGGTGGTTTCAGCAGGAGCAGGGATAGTCCCATCTAGATGACCATAAAGATTGTGTCCTCTCATGAGCATGGACACTTGGGCCTTCCACAGTGTGAAGTTATGGCTGCCTGCAAGTTTAATCGGAAGTTGGGTAACCGAGTTGAATTGAACAATGGTGGTAATGTTAGTTGCATTAGAATTGGTAACTGGGGGTTCCATTGGTGGTGGGTGGGTAATAAGGAACTTAGAACTCTGTGAGGAGAAGAAAAGCTCTTGATACCATATAAAGGTTTGAGATATAGAAGAGAAAGATACTTTTATTCACGTACAACCTTCTCTTTAAATAGAGCCAATACAAAACTGATAAAGTACAATACCGACAAAAACCTAGATTGCAGGAAACTATTAAAGTCCTAAATAGTAAAGATGACTAACTACGTATATCATCATATGGCTGAAATACAGGAAACTAATAATAGACTCCTAAACAAAAGGGTAACATCTATTATCTGTTAATAAATGTTGGTGCTTTTTAAAAATGGGGCAGCACAAAATGATTGAAAAATGTCTCTCAATGGATTGAAATGACTTTCAATAGCTTTCCAATAATTTTATTAAGCATTAAGAGGCTTTAAATAGCCAACATAAAACACATAATCTGCATAATTTAAAATTCAAAAATCCTAAAATATCTCAACAACTAAAACAACCTAACTAAAATTCAAATTTCAAATTTATCTTAAACCAAACAACTTATTATGGTAAAAACTATTGCAGTAACTAAATGCAAACTTCAACACTCCTCCTTTGCTTTTGTTGCTGCAATTGAAAAAATGCTCCTCCTTTGTTTTTGTTACTGCAATTGAAAAAATGCTCCTCCTCAATTTCTGCTTTGGTAGTTGATGCTGGATTCTTTTCTTTGTTTTTGAACTTGCAATTTTTTTTCTTTTTTCTTTTTCTTCTTTTGATTTTGTGCCTCAAAAATACCTTCCATGACATTGTCTTGTATAGAAGTTTATCTGAAAGTGCTTTAAAATAAATTTTTGTAGGATTTGCAAGGAGAGGTTGTAAGGGTTTTTCTTCCATCACAACATCACATATCACATAGGTTTCAAAATATGACTTTATTCTCACAGGCCAAATTTGATAGTTTTTGTCTGTGAAAATTTTTGGGGCATTCAAAGAGAGACTGCTGCTTGCCATTGTTTTGGTTAAAAAATGATTTTAAAAAGGCCGTGCGTTGAAAAAAGCACGGGTTGGAAAGGTAGCCTTGATGGGTTAAAATGGATAGCCCTGATGGGTTAAAAAAGGTAGCCCTTACGGGTTAAAAATGTATGGTAGTTCTTTGGAAGATTTCACAGATCCCTTAAGATCAATGAAGCTCTAATACCACTGTTGGTGTTTTTTAAAAATGGGGCAGCACAAAAAGATTGAAAAATGTCTCTCAATGGATTGAAATGACTTTCAATAGCTTTCCAATAATTTTATTAAGCATTAAGAGGTTTTAAATAGCCAACATAAAACACATAATTTGCATAATTTAAAATTCAAAAATCCTAAAATATCTCAACAACTAAAACAACCTAACTAAAATTCAAATTTCAATTTTATCTTAAACCAGACAACTTATTTTGGTAAAAACTATTGCAGTAACTAAAAGCAAACTTCAACAATAAAAATCAACCTCCATTCAACTTAACAATTGATTACCACTGCTACCATTGCTTGAGTCTATCCACAATGCCTCCATTATGGCTAAGATTAACGCCGACATTAGGGTCAAGGAAGTTGTCAGCTAACGCTAGCTGCCCAAGTTATGGATAGGCTAAAGAATCTCCCGGACAACAAAGATCATCAACTTAATTACAAATTCTTATCCAGACTTGTTTACGATACTTCAGGTAATGATACAGGGGAAAACAAGATATATGAACCAAAATAATGCTCCTCTGAATCTTCAGATGCAGATGATTGTGATATAAGGTTTTCTTTTTTTTATTGTGTGGTTGCTGACATCTTGCAACTTCCACTCTATTTTTGCATGCTCGACTATTTCAAGGTTTTTTTTACGGATAGAGGAATTGGAATCATTCATTCAGCTGTATCTAATTTATCTCTCTTCATTTTATGTTTTCACAGTCTGAGTTCTATTATAATCTTTGATTGCAATGGTATGCTCAAATTATATCTATTATGTTTTTGGAGTTTTCATAGGCACTTTGTATTATCAATCTTCCAGTGCTAATGTTTGAAGTGTTCTATCATATAGGGATTGTCCTGGTGCTCTTATCAGTCAAACCATAGCGTCTCCTGCTATGTATTTTACCTGTCTCTTGAAAAAAATTCAACATATGTTGATTGATGGATCTCACTATTTTAGTATGAGTGTCCAAAAGTAATCACTTGGTTGTTTTTGAAACACAATTTTGATCCATAATTATTCCCAATAACTATCAATAAATCGTATTGGAGTTTGTTAGGGAACCTTTAGGTAATCTTCTTGGTTATGAAAAAGGTATTGAAATAAATTCATATATGCTTATTTATTATGGTACAATGTTATCTTTTGGTTGATGCTCTATCATGGAACATTCATGTTCATTGATGTCCGTTTATGACTGACGAGTTGCTTGGCAACAAATGATAGCATTTTGTTGCACTATCTTGCCCAACAATGTTTGGCATATGTAAACAAATATGAATATTGTGAAAGCCCTCAAACTAGTAGATTGATTTATTTATAAGGTATGTATATTGATTGTTGAACCTATCAAGTTTAGGAAAAAGGTAAGGATGACAATTTAGATCTATCTCTCACCCTCATAGCTACCCTAACCTTACATATTACAAACTAAAACTTGCATCTCTACAAGTTTATTAGTGCTTAGGAAGTATGACGTCTCCTTGTTGGTGTTCTCCATGGGCTCGATTAGGTACTCTCTCAAGCTATTAGTTGATCAAGTATCAACTCTAACGTTCCTTAGATCCATGTATGTGTATTTTGAAGCTCCTGTTGATTAGCTAATACCTCTGTTAAGGCCTCGTCATGTCTAGCCAACCTTTCCTCCACCATTATGTATCGTGTTCCGTCAGTCATTTCTACCTCACAGGTCACAAGGATATTGCTCTGATACCAATTGTCATGATCTCAATTAAGACTTGACTGTATTTCACAAATAAGAAAAAAAACACTTGTTTTTGGGACAATTTTCTAATTATATTCAAATAGGGAAATTTGATATTGACTACAAGGAATTGAAAAAAATGAACTAACCTATGATAACTAAGATAAGTGGGCATCCAGGTTGAGTCTCGAATCAGAATTATCGCTGAGTGATTCCTCCATTCTAGGTCGTTATATAACTACTATTGCTACCTTATTAATGACTCGTGATTTCAGCCGTTAAGTTCGGACTCATATATTATTCAGCAATTCGACTTTGATTCCCACTGTCGGCATTCCTTTATTTAGCTAATTAATTCTACCAAGTAGGATCATTACAAGGGTATTGAAATCAATCTATATATGCTTATTTGTTATGGTAAAATGTTATCTTTTGGTTGCTGATTTATCATGGAACATTCCTAGCCATTGATGTCCTCTTATAACTGACGAGTTTCTTGGCAACAAATGATATCATTTTGTTGCACTATCATGCCTGACAATGTTTGGCATATGTAAATGTAACACCCCGAAAGTTGGAAAGTCGAAAAGGAAAGAAAAATGTAGAATTTGACTGAAGCAAGTTTCTACGAGTCCAAACTACGGACCATAGGAAGGAAGTCATAGACCCAGAGTTGAGTCTTGGAAAATTAAGTTTCTGAAGATTGGACCTACGATTTGACAAGATGAACCGTAGAAAGTTTGATGGGTCGTAGGGCTGACTCGTAAGATTGATTCAGAAATTTGATTTAGGATCTCAAGTCTACGGATGGTTTTGACGAGTCGTAGTTGGTTCTCCGGACCGTAGAAAGGTTCCCGACTTAATAAAATTTTGGAGTGAAAGTTGAGTTCTACGGATAGGGTCTGCGGACCGTAAGAATTTTGACGGATCGTAGAATGATCTCGTGGGAAATGATTGGATATTTGAGTTTCTAAAGTTGGTTCTACAGTTGACCAGGACGGGCCGTAGAAATTCCTACGGACCATAGGTCCAAATCGTAGGTTTGTCCACAGTTATTTTAAAGAGTATTTAGGTCTTTTCATATGCACTTAATGCCTATACTACGTCGTTTTTACCCTAATTCTAAGCTCTATAACTACCCTTCACCCTTAGAAATTTCCCCAACTCTTTCATTCCCTCAAATTGCTAAATTCTCTCCAAGGTTATCTCCAAAATCTTCTCATTAGGATCAAGGGAGAAGAAGCTAGGGATATTCACGTTCAAGTTTTCTTTCTTCATCATTGCTTAGGGTTCAAGGTATGCTGGGAGTTCATCAATGGGTTCCATTCACCCATTGAGTCCCCAAAGATCCTTCAATTCTCCAATTCAATTTCAATCCAATTGGTTAGATTTTTATTAATTTTATCATGGGTTCTATTTATATGGATTCAATTGTTTGATTTTGATCAGATTATGACTATTTAGATTCAATTATATGTTTTTCAATTTAAATCACATGATCACATGCATTGATCATGATTTTGACTATGAACCCTAATTTACATGAATTTAAAGAAGCTTGAATCAATGAATATGTTTTTTGAACTTATGCATGCTTTATGAAAGAGGATTGATTTATGATCTAGGTTGATTTAAGATTCTTATTGTGAAAGGTTTTCTCACATACTTAAAGGATCATGGCTTGGTGAAAGGTTTACTCACTTAGACTTGATTCATGATTTAATGAGCTACTATATGATGTTTTTAGATTGAATTAGTAATTGAATTATACTTTTCCATGGATGATAATATGTTTATGAATATGACTATTCCGTTGGGATTTAACTTAGCACCGAGAGAACTTTGAGGTGGAGGCTCAAATAGGATAGTCTCTAGTAGCAACCTCTAGTTCCAAACTACGTGCGCCCGTAGGTTTGCCATAAATGACCTAGCTAGTGGATCCACATATAGCATAAACTAATATACCACAAAATGAACTAAGTTACTTACAAATGTTTTATGAAGATTTTCTTATGATTTCAGATGCATTGACCATGTTCATGATTTACGATCCTTCTTAAATGATATAACTATGTTTAGTTTGGTCATGCATATCATGTTTTCGATTATGCCCCCATATGATTATGTTTAATGTTTTATTGCATTTCCCTCCTACTTTGTACATTCCATGTACTAATGCATACTTGTGCCTACATTGTTTCACTAATGTAGGGTGTGATGTTTCCTCTCCCTCCGCTTGTGGCTAGTTGGTGATCATTGGAGTTCATAGAGTTGGTGAGTCCTCATGTTCCGAGAACAACGACATTTTTACTTGCTTTCCTTATGTTTTAGTTTTCAGACATTGTATGTGGTGTACGGGTTACATCCCGACCAGTCTTTTGATGTAATAGATGGCTTGTCAAGACTTTGATGTACTTCCACTTATATGTCAAACTCTTTACTTCTTATGAGATTTCTTGATTTTCTCGGTGTTGTGTATATGTATGTCAAGTGGCTTGTGTAGGGCCTCTGGGTCTTGTACGCCATGTCACGTCTAGGGTGTACTTTGGATTGTGACAGTAAACAAATATGAATACTGTGAAAACCCTCAAAATAGTAGATTGATTTATTTTATAAGGTATTTAGATTGATTGTTGAACCTATCAAGTTTAGGGAAAAGGTAAGGATGACAATTTAGATCTATCTCTCACCCTCATAGCTACCCTAACTTTACATATTACAAATTAAAACTTACTCTACGAGTTTATTAGTGCTATGGTTACTTGTTTCTACTACTCTGCTCCATGTATACTTGTCACTGTCACCTAGTTTTTCAGGCCAAGGAAGTGTGGGGCACCTGTGGATTGCACCCACTGATTTCCTTGAATAAATGGAGTTGTTGTATATTGAAGTGCTTCATTCCTGTCCGTGATCACTTTGAATCCCTTCCATTTGACCCTATTGTTGGTATTGGCTCCTGGACCACGATTTGCGTACTCGACACATAGGCATGTGTCAAGGGCAAAATTTCCATCCCAGGGCATCCAACCTGCAGGTTGAATGAAATCTGCCAAAGTTGATTCCATGATCACAGTTCTTGCGTACATCTTCCATGGCCTTCCTAAGAAAGTAGGAATCTTGAAACGCAGAGGTTCTAGTAATTGCTCGGGAACAATGCGACAATTTTGGATTACTAACCCTGTGGTTGCCCGAATGTTAGTTCTTCCTTGAGCTGTCACTGTATTTTGTTGTTTTTCCATTGGCTTCCTTGCAATAATTAAGCAGTTTTGGAGGATCGTCGATGAGTCACCAAAGATGAAATCAACTGTGCCTGACACCACACAATTGCGGTAAAATTGTCGATGTGTTTGAACATACAAAGTGTCTTGATATCCATCCATTCTACAATTGTAAAATGCAGACATATCAGATTGAACACGGAGGGCTACTGCCTGGTGCCCCTCCGGTCCTGCTGTGTTTTGGAATCCCATGGACTTGCCTATAAATCCATTTCCAATGGCACCTGAAAATATTTGATGTTATTAAAGTTCAATCAGTTCCAGTTGAAAGAAAAACTATACGTATTTATTTTTCTTTGGCAATCTCTAGATACTTATAAGTAGACAGGGAGAGAAAAAGGGGATTTGAAAAACTTACTGAAGGAAGCACTCTGATAAGTAGACACACCATTAAGTGCGGATTTGTGTCCTGTAACTATGGTCTTTCGGGGTCCATCTCCATACATAAATACGTTAACTTGATCTTTTGTGACAATTATGTATTCATCATAAATTCCGGCCTTCACATATATAGTATACCTTCCTTTTAGGTTCTTAGGGTACGCAGCCAGAGCTGCTGCAATAGTGTTGAATTGTCCAGATCCATCCTTAGCTACCACAACGTTTGGTGATGGATTGCCGTTATTGCTTGCAGCCAACAATTTTCTATCACTAGTAGAAAGCCATGCAGGATATCCATGGTTTGTATTGTTGGCTTCCTGCTTGTCATTGTCTTCATTTTCTAACAATCGCCGAGATGCTGCTGTTTCTGCTGATGTAGTATCAGTCTTGTTCCCAATGGGAATATTAAATTTAGAAAGAATTTCAGTATTTGCATCGACCATTGCAAGAACATTGTCCGTGAGTTGTGTTGCATTTAAGAGGGAGGTAGAAATGGCTTTCTGAAGTTCTGGTTGAGTGAAACCATCTATGCAGGTTTGTTGGTAAGAGAAGACAGCACTGAGCCAGTTTTTGAGCTCTGTTTCCCTATCAGCGATTGTGTGGACGCTGCTATCACCCACAGAGGAGAACGATGCATGAAGCTCATCAATTGCGTATTCCAGTAATTCCTTGCAATCATCAGTGGCCATCTTTTGCAAGGAGTCATGAGCCTCCGCTTTGCCAATGGACATGGACCTGTCTATTCCGATTCTAACTTCCTGAATGGCCACCTCGATGGCTTTTAGGAGGAATTCCTTCGGGGTGGCGCTTTGGCTGTTGGCCATAGAGCTAAGGCTATTAACACATGATCTCTTAAAATCTGTTTGTGAACAAACAGAAGCAATGGATTTGGATGTGGTAGAAAGCACTTTGTCATCCTTTTCATCATTGCCTGAAGAGTCTTGTGTACGATTATTGCTTGCAATAATAGCAATAACTACTCCAACAACCAGGATAATCGATATACCAAATGCAAAAATCTTCCCGCCTTTCATTATTTATATTTCTAAGATTAAATGTGTAGAGAGGATATTGAAAAGAGAGACAAAAATGGAAATTAGTTTGGACTATGGAGGTCTCTTTGGGTCATCTTCTTCTTTATCTTATGAAAAAATGCATGAATTTCCTTGAAAATAGGAAAGGCAAACAAACATTTGTGGCCATTAAGAGATGTTAGTAAACAAGTGTTAACCAGACCAAGAGGGGAAGGTGTACAATTCATATATTATTTGGGCCTTCCAATCACTTGCCCTTCATTTTTAAACACTTGCATTGCCAACTTCTTTTTATACCATAAGCAACATGTTAATTGCTTATATATAATGACATTTACTACTAGTTAATATATTTTGTGTCCAAGGATACACGATAAATGTATTACTCCATCCGTCCATATTAGATAGACACTTTCTATTTTACACGATAATTAAGAAATTATTAATGGGTGAAAATCATTTATACCATCAAACTTTACTTTAAAAATCAAACTCCCCCCTCAACTTTGAAAAATAATCAACCCTTCCCCTATCCTAATTGACTTTTTAAAGGCCTATTCTACCCTTATATTATCAACCTTTATCTTTTTCTATATTTTTTTTATACTTTTTAAAAATTATAATATTTTTATATTTTAATCTTCATTACAAATTTTCTATATATTAGTTTCGCCCAAAAACAAAGAGAAAACATTGGTTGAGTATATAATATAATGTTGTTCTATAATGAAACAAATGAACAAAATTAAAAACTAATGTTATTATTTTTGACAAAATCTATAATGTGATGCAAGTAACAAAAAATAATAAATAAAAATAAAGATAAATTTCATACATTAATGATAAAGTTCATTTTTAGTTATATGTTCCAATTTACAATGTTGTAAAATGATTTTTTTTTAAATGAAGGGAGAGAACTAATCAAATAAAAAAGAACAACAAATTTGTATTATAGTTGGGTGTTCACGGTTTGGATAAAAACTGATCCAAATCGATTAAATGAACCGATTTTATTTAAGATTTGGTTTGGTTTGGTTTTAGATTTTTAAGAAACCGATAGTATTTGGTTTGGTTATGATTTTGTTTGAAAAAAATCGAAGAATCGAACCAAACCGATAAATAATATACATAAATTTTATTATTATACATACATATTATACTATTTTATAAACAATTTTTAAAAACTTATATATGTATTCATCAAAATTTTATTTATAATTTACTTATGAAAGTAAAAATGACCAAGGTAAGAACATTTATCTTATTGGTTTCATGTATATGAATGTCTATGATAATTTTTTGTGGGATTGAAAATGTCAATGTCTCTTCCTTCTAGGACAAAAGTAGTGAACTTTGAAGCTTTATTCATAGTAAATTCAATGATCAAAAGTTTCGTAATGTCAGGCATTCTAACTATTTTTTATTTTGAATGAATTATTGTCACTTTTTTTTTCACGTTTTGAATGAATTATTTATTTTAATTTTAGGTATATGGTTAATAATCGAATAACCGAACCAAACCGAACCGAAACTGATAACAACCAAACCAATAAATGTATATTAGGTTTGGTTTGGTTTTGATAATTTTAAAACCGATTAAGTTGGTTTGATTTTGGTTTTGACCAATAACCGACCCAAACCAACCCGTGAACACCCCTAATTATAGTGAATATCTATTATGTGGAGTCCATTAGAGAAAAGTTAGGAATCCTACTTGGAGACTAAGTCAACTTTCCCCTATAAATAAAAGGGGTTTTCATTCATTGTAAATTAGATCTGTGAATCCCTAATTATCCCTCAAGAGAAATAATTAATCTTCTCCCTAATTGTGTTCCATTCTTGTAGTACTAAATCTATATTTTGCTCATATGATAGTAAATCAAAAATTTACTGAAGGCAAAAGGCACATGTCATGATAAACTTGGAATTTTTTATTATACATATACTGAAGAACCAAAAGTTTCTTCAAGATTTGTATTTGTTGTGTGTTCTTATGATAAGTTGATTGGATCAACTAATGTTGGGACTAAATCCCTAAATTCTGAAACTATAAAAGGTGAAATGTCTTGTTCATTTGTCATGTGATATGATATGATAAATAGATGCATCTATAAGATAATCACATGTGCATTTGTTGTCAACCTGCAGTTTGTCATTCACTAAATTGTGTGTGCAAGATAATTGAGTTAAGAGCACAACTTTCAGAATATGTAATCAAGACGATTCATCTTGATAATATTGACAAATATCCAAGTTAATGTGACATTATATTCCTCAAATAAATAGTCAATCATTGCTTATGAGAACAAAGCTCCATGGTCTGGAATATAATATATTTCATACAAACGTAATTGTATGTATATATCAGACCAATAAATTATGATCAATTTTTCTCTTAATTGATTTATGGTCAGGGACAAATTATTTTCCATCTAATAATATTGATGTTCGGTATATGATTAATGAATATATTATGATGCACAAAGATGAATTCTCCTAAATAGATTGAGATGTATGTTAGTTTATCTAACATAAGCGGGAAATAAGAAGCAATCAAGAATTTCAAATGCTTTTATTGAATGTCCCCGAAGGACAGAGTCTACGACATGCATGAAGCATGATAGACCAATCGATTCTAAATAATACTTTCCTTGAAAAAAGGGAGGAGTAAATGATTAAAATGATCATAATGAAAAAGTAATGTGCCCTTGAAGAGCCTATGACATAACACTTTATGAAACCTCATGAGAGGAATACCTGAAAATAATGAAGTGATGAGATCTCAATAAGTTATGTCGTATTGTGAACTGATACAAAGTGATATTTTGTCGACCATATCTTTGAAACAATATAGCGCAATATTGTAAAAGATTATGAGAATATGAATTCTACGTTTATTAAGGCATGCTGAAGTAGAAATAATTATCAAGTGAAAAGTGGAATAATGCATATTGGTAAGCGTAAAACTTATTTGACTTGCGTCACCTGAGAATGTCATACATTTAATATTGAATATTCGTCAGTTGACAAAATTGATATGAAAATATTTTAAGGACTCAAAAAGCATGAAGCATAAATAAGTTATTGGAAAACTTGTTTATAATCCTCATATGGATTAAATCAATCAAGAATTTTTTTTATTGTTATGCAAGTTGATGACTTGAATTGGAACTCTTGAAGAGTTTTCAAAATGCAATAGATTATTTGCTCAAAGAAGTTGAAGTGAGTAACTTGCAAAATTCTTTGATCATGAAGGATGATTCAGAAAAGGAGATGGAAGAAAACACATTTTGTCAAAACTTTCTAAACACATGAGCTCCTAAGAATGGTGATATCAGCATGCAACAGATTTGTCCAAGTAATGATATGACTGATTTATTCATCAAGTCTCTACCAATTACAACTTTCGAGAAGATGGCGTACAAGCTTGGAATGTGAAGATTCAAGTCTTTGAATTAATATTCATATTAGGGGGAGTTAATACGCGATGTATTCTTTTTTCCTCACAAGGTTTTGTCTCATTGGGTTTTCCTTGTAAGGTTTTTAATGAGGCATCCATAATGCGCATTATTAGATATGTGTACTCATTTTTCTTTACTAGAATTTTTTTCCATTGGATTTTATTTAGTAAGGTTTTAACGAGGCATATAATCTACAAATAGAGATCCAAGGGGAGTGTTATAAACATATTTGTATTATAGTGAATGTCTATTATGTGGAGTCCATTAGAGAAACGCTAGGAATCTTACTTGGAGACCAAGTCAACTTTCCCCTATAAATAAAGGGGTTTTGATTCATTGTAAATAAGATTTGTGAATCCCTAATTATCCCTCATGAGAAATAATTAGTCTTCTCCCTACCTTCTCATTATTTTATATAGTTTCATAACAACAAAGAATTTTTTTGAAAAATAAAATGGGGTAAAAAAATGGTAAAAAAGAAAGAAAAAGAAAAGAAAGAAGAAAGAGACGAGTGAAAAGAGAGAAGTAAGAAAAGGAGAGAGAAAAAATTCAGAAGAAAAAGGATGGAGAGATAAAAGAGAATCAACGTATTCAATATTTTAGGAGAAGATTAGAAAAGACAAGAAAGATCAACAGGTAAAAATATTGAGAGGGATATTTTAGGAAAAACATTAAAAAGAGAGATTTTCTAGGGACAAAAAAACATGTGTTTTTTAATCCCTTTATTACATTTTGGTATTTTCCATTTTTTATTATTATTTTATTCCGTTTTATAAGATTCTATTGCTATGTTGGTGAAAAGTCAAACTATTATTATATAGGAGTAATTTGGGTGCTTAAATTGTATAGTTAGATTTTTTACCCATTTTAAAATTAGTCTAGGTTAATATATGGTGACCAATAGATGATTGTCATTCCATTAATGAATTTATTAATTTGATTTAAATTGAGGACCATTAAATATAAGAATAATATGGAGCCAGAGATGTTGTGAGGGGTATTTGAGGGCAAATAGGTGGACGAAGGGTCATTTTATACCATTTTCAATAGTTCAAGGATATTTCAGACTTTTTTTTGTAGAAAATATTTTTGAATTTTTTTTTTTGTCTCAAAGTCCACCTAAAAATAATAGTTTTAACATCTAGAATGTGAATTTCAGTTGACAAAATTTGCATGAATAATACTTGAACCCAAGGATATATAATTTTGTGTGTAAGTCATTGTTTTAAAAAATTGTTTAAATAGACGATAATGAAGAGGAAATAGTGTAACACATTTTGTTAAAATTTATAAAAAGAAATTTTCACGAGCCACTTTAACAGCGTGGCAAACGTATTTTCTACAAGTGTTTCCTTTTAGAATTAAGTTTGAGCTTTTTAACAAAGCTTATTACAATATTTTTTTGACAATTTTCTAAAAATATTTTCTTTTTAGTCTATAAGGCAATGGTTATGAAAAAATTAACCATTTTGCCAGTTTTATCCATTTTGGTTGTGAAGTTTATCCATTTTACCTGCACTTAGGTCAGTTTTACCGGACTTTAGCCATTTCGCGAGATATTCTAGCATTTCCCCCTAAACTTCAGCACAATTTTGTATGAAATTATATTTTGTCAAAACTAATATTCAAATATTGCAATTTGCATATTAAAGTTATTCCAGAAAAGCTAAACATGTAAGAATCTTTAAAAGTTGGATACAAATAAATTAGAGTGACCAAATAAAATGTCCTTTCAACTTTTACTTCGACACATTCTAGTATCGTTTTATGCAAGTGCGTTCGGTCTCCTTTGAACATTTTTCGACTTTATCTGGTTTTGTTCAACAACGATCAACTAGCTGAGTGAGGTGAGTACCACATCTATAAACAACGACTTAAACAAACTTTATCCCAGTATAAAAATGCAGCACAGACAGGCAATAAAACTCACGCAGCCACGCAGTGAGCACAAAGCGAACTATTCTTTCGCCTTTTACTAAAGAATACCGTGTGCGCGCTGCAATCAGTGGCATACGCCAATTTTTGGAGGGATTCTCTTCTTTAGAGGACCCCAACAATACTAGTTTTAACCTTTTCTATGTGTCTTATTCATAGTAACATATGTTTATATTCTGATATTATAATATAGTGACACTCTTGGTGAAGGGTAGATAAA
>JAJOOS010003478.1:0-20847 GCA_029582725.1 Solanum chiquidenum | reverse complement strand
AGTTATAGTATATGGGTATTCCCCATCTTTTCATTTTAATTATGATTTAGCTTCCGCATCAGTTTATTTTCTTTAGTATGCTCATGATCATGCCAACATGGTTAGCTTGGGATCACTTGTGGTCCTAGGTCCCGTGTCCGCGTCTCGGGGGTAGTCTCGGGGCGTGACAGTCCATGTCCCCTATCAACATAGTAGCCTTACCCTTTTTTATTGACAAATGGGATAGTCGAAACACAAATACATTCATTCTGCTCCTCATATCAGCAACCATCTTCAAAGTATAACGGGACAGTTGAGTGAACTTGAGGTTGTACTCATGCACACTCACATACTCCTATTTTAGAGTGAGAAATTCTCTTATATTTTCGTCTCTCAGCTCGCAGGGAAAGAAACGCCCCATGAAGGCACTTTCATACATAGTCTGGTTCATAATTGGTGCCCCTTCAGCCCTGATCTATTTTCATTGGTCGTACTAGATCCTAGAAACACCCTTGAGTTAGTATGCAGCTAACTTTACACGCCTACCATCAACAATCCGCATAACTTCAAACACTTTTTGTAGCTCCTCCATAAAGTTCTCTGGATCCTCAGTGACATTTGACCTTGTAAATTCTGGAAGATTCATTCTCAAGAAATCACAGAGATCCTAGACATATCAGCCACATCCTGATGGACCACTCTTTATTGACCATCTTTATTGGCCACAACTTGACTCAACATCCGGATAGTATCCCGAAACTCAACATTTGTGACTTCTCCTTGAAGGGGTTGCACTTCTGGTGCATTGGGAACCCCTTGATCTTGGGGATCAACATTTCTCCTAGCAAAACGACCTCAAGCAGCTCTTCATGAAGGCGTGATTTGAAAAGATGCCGATGTACCCACATTTGGGTTCATGGAGACCACAACCTCCATATTGTCTTGAGCCGTCATGACTTGAGCCAACACTTGGAAAGCAGCACTAAACTCTGCATTAGTCACTTGCTCGGCCAAAGTATCGACTAAAACTTAAGGAGCTTGAGAAAGATCCTCTTATTCTGCATTCTCATTCACATTCCTCAAAACATATACTCTTCGAGGGGCCGTTTCTTGAAATGCATCGGATACAAATTAGGAGAAAGGACATATAAAGTTACACTCTATCGCACAACTTTAGAGTAATGAAAGAAGTGGAGTTTCTTAATCATCTTATAGCTTCTTATTCATAAATGTTATGCGCTTCACACTCATGAACAAGACTCTATTCGACGTGGCTTATGAAACTTTCTTAGGACCTTTCTAAGCCTTGTGCTCTGAATACAAAGTTTGTCACGGCCCAAAGTAGACCCTAGGCGTAACATGGCGTATAGGACCCCGAGAGGCCCTATACAAACCACTTAGCATACATCATACAAAATAATAGAAAATCAAGAGAGTTTAAAGACAAATTTCAAAACATAAGAGTTGATAAAATATAGCGGAAGCCTAACATAGGCTCAATGCCATCTAGTACATCAAGAGTGATCAGGACGTAACCCGTACATCACATACAATACTAAAAAGAAGTAAAAACAATAAGCAATAAAGCTCGATCCACAGAAAATGAGGAATCACTAATATTCTACTCTATTAAATGATCCCTAGCCACGGAAATGTGAATTAGGAGCGTCGAACCCTACATTAATGAAAGAATGTAGGCAAGAGTATGCATTAGTAAAAAAATGTACCAAGTATGATAACAATGTATAGAGTTATAAAATCATGCTAAGAAGGACCTTTCATGTCATGCAAAAACTAAGTTAAAACCGTCAGGAAAATGATAGAAAACATCATAATAACCATGGTCAATGCAAGTAAATTTTATCGTTGAACACTTGTGAGATACTTCTTGAATTAACCTTAGTTCATCATTAGTGTGGGAATTAGCCTTAACCGACTTAGAGACCATGTGAGATATAACATGGAATCCGGTGTCTGCCTCATATCGAAAAGGGGTGTCCTCACTTGCAAAGGCAAGAACCTTAACTTCTAATACAATCATTTTCTATCTAAGACAATCTTCCTATGGTGGCACATAGGTATAGGATAAGAAGATTGCTACTAGAAACCCGACCTCTAACTACAAGAGAGCTTCAATCTATCCTCTCGCTGCTAAGCATAAATTCCATTAAATATTCATAATTCTTTACTTAAATTATATTTCATGGAAGGCACATCAAATAGCCAATTCAAACTAAGTTTCTTTAGAATAACTCCTAAAACTTGATTCTAAGTTAGGTGAGAAAACCTTTCAACTCTAAGAATCCTTATGTGATAAAACCCTTTCATATGCATGTATTGGGTAGTATGGGAGAAATTCTTTCACAACAACAACATATATGCTTTACTCTCAAAGCTACTGAAATCACTTTTTATCACTTTGATAAAGAACATGCATATCGTCATAAACTCTTCTTTCGTAGGTAAAGCCCACATTATATCATCTTAACTTAGAAAAACATGGGTTATGAATGGGTTCATGGGGATTCACCTTTAAAATATGGAATTATATGAATTCATGCATAATCATTCATAAAACAATCAATTGAATCAACATTGAAAAGAACCCATGATATAGAAGAAAACCCTAACTTCAATTGGAGATTTCTAACTTCAAAATTAGGGAATTTGGGAACTATATGGAGGAAAGGAATCCATATATGAAGACTATCATACCTTGTAGTTCAAAGCCATGAGCAATGTTGAATTGGAGACTTGATCTTGAAACCCTAAGTTGACTCCTTCTTCTTCTTTTAGAGATTAAAATATTTGGGGAGGATTAACTTGTTCTTCTTTTGAGAAATTGAGAGAACAAATTGAAATGTGTGATTTTAGGGGTAAAAATCATTATATAGGGCTTTGCGAAAAGGGTAAATCCACATAGCATTGAATTAAAACAATTAGTAAAAGACCCAAAAGCTCATTTTAAAAATAATTGTCGGACCTCACTAACAGGTGGGCCTACGGTCCGTTGGTCAGACCACGGACCGTCCTGGTCAATTGTGGGTGGGATCAGAGACATCCCATTTCCGACCCCCTTCGACAGAACCCATGTATGGTTTGTGGGTCCACCTACGGGTCATACATCCCACCATGGGTTCCAAATTTTTATTTTAAAATCTCACTAAGTCTGGACTCACCTACAATACCTACCTACAACTTGTGCATTCGACAATGGACCGTCCTGGTGAACCGTGTAAAAGTACTGAAACTTTGAATTTTTTGGAAAAATTGGAATGGCCACCCACTAAATTACCTATGGACCATGTGCTAGTCCACGGGCATTTGGTGGCTCCTTTGATGCTGGAACCAAATTCCTGGAAAAGCTACAACTTCCCATATTTTTGAATCAGAGGTGTTACACTAGATCTATCTTTTGATCTATCAATATCCTTTTACCGTTAATAAAGATTTTGTCCACATCCTTAGAGATGAGTGTTTAGAATTCTAAACCTCTTTGATGAATATTTGTGCTAGAACTTTTTTTATCAGGGGAGGACCTGATGCATCAAATAAAATAAACTGGCGAGAACCTGATGCATTGAAATGGCACTGTCACATTAATTAAAATAAACAGGGGAAAACTTGATGCATTGAAATGGCACTATCACATTAATTAAAGGGAAAAGGCATATATTCCCACTTGAACTTGTCCCGAAAAGTCAGTTACACACGTAAACTACCATGACGAACTATTACGCACCTTTACTACTTAAAAGTGAATTTATTTACTCCCTAAAACTGACGTGGCAAAATAATATTAAAAAAAAAACTAGCGCGTCAGAAAAAATTTAAGTTAAAAAATCAAAATCTTCCTTCCCCTCCCATTACCCTTTAAAAAAGAATTAAAGAATCAAAATCTTAGTTCCCCACCCATTACCCTCTTCTTCTTCATTCTTTAATTTTCATCACAACCTCAAAGATTCACAACGACGAGAATGTATTACCAGTGTTGTTGGTTGTGGAAGTGTGGAGCTCTTTGGAACTTTATCAGAGCAAAGGCTGAAGCTTTGAGCTCGCCAAGGGATAAGGCAATGAGGTCTGATTTGGTGTTTTTCAGTGATTTATTTGGATTTTGAGTGGCTATTTTGTGGTAGTTTAGGTGATTGTTTGGTGGCTAATGAATCGTCAGAAGAGAAGAACGAATGGAGTTTTGGAGATGGGCTTATGGCGGTAATGGGTTGGTTGTTCTGCGCCGGAGAAGACAAAGAAAATTGTGATATAAATCAAATGAATGATTTTTCCGATAAGATTAGCCATAAAGTGGGTGGGATTTAGTGATAAAGAAGAGATAATTAGTAGAGAATTTTAAGAAATTAATTAGAGATTAATTAGTGTAAAATAGAGTTAAAAAAGAAAGTTAATTAAAAAAGAAAAGAAAACAAAAAAAATATAAGAAATTATAAAATATGACGTGGCGCTAGCATAGTGCTTATGTGGCAGTGAGTGTAATACACTACATGTTGTGAGAGTGGTGTTACACGTCTCGGGATGGTATTAAATTCAATTTTAAATAGTAAAAGTTTGTAATAGACCGTCATAATAGTTTAAGCATGTAACTGACTTTTTGGGACAAGTTTAGGAAGAAATTTATGCCTTTTTTCTAATTAAAATTAGCAGGGGAGAACCATGAAATGACACTTTCAAATTAGGCACGGTCACATTTTGAGAAAACAATAGGAAGGAATATTTTTGTTGGTATCTAGTGTGCTATCTCAAACATTGGAGGCTTGTACACCCTCATAAACCCATTAAAGACTTTGATGAGCTTTCAACTTTCGTTGCTATCTGGTGTGCTATCTCGATCTTTATTGCAAGAAAAAATTGAACTAAAAGGCAAAGATCATTATTACAAGCTTGAGTTCTTTGGATAAGCACTTGTACTTATTGGTATATGCATCCAAAGCTTGTCTAATTAAGTGTTGTTGTATTTTCGCAGCTTTGTTGATGTTTTTGGCTAATACATGATGGAAATTAGATGTTTTTGGGGTAAGTTGATTAACTATTTCTGGGGTAAAATTTACATATGTTATTGTACCAAAAACATATAATATGCATATTATTTGTATACCTTTCTTTCACTCTGAATTTATAGATGAAAATAAATGATATTTATCTTGATTCCTTTTATGATGAACAAGCATTATGAAAGGTGAAAACTATGTAAGAGAAGTAGGATGGCCTAAATGAAGTTTGTGTTGTGTGTCAAATTTTGATTGATGTCTTGTTTAATATACTTTTCTCCGGAGTTTGGAACTAAATCTTTCCATGGTTGAAATTAAATCTCTTAGTTTAGTTTTTTGTTGGTATATGTTGCAATTGTTAATATCCTAAATGAACTTAATCATAATGAGACCCACATAAGATTTGTTTTATTCTGATAGGTTGCCTGCTACAAGTTTGTTGCAGATTGTTGCTTCTTATAATGACTATAAATTGAAATTTTCAAGTTTGTTGTATTTTAGTCTAGAATTATGAGTATTTTCATGTTAATATGCCATAATCTGCACCATGGGAGTTGTGATTTAGATGTTTAGTTGGTTACTAATTGGTAGAGGATGTTTTAAGCAGTACCACTACATAATTCTTGCTTTGTTTTGTATTCTTTGAAAGAAAATTGTGTTCCGAATTGGATGTTGGATGCTTTTGGTAGTATGTCCAATTACGTACACATGTTGTTGTTTGTATTATACCAATAGTTTTTTACCCTCTTTTAAAACATTTGTACTTACAAATTTTGAAGATTGAAGTTATACAAGTCAAGATGCAAGTTTAGAAGATGCACAAGAATTTGATATATATCGTAGTCTAGCTCAAGATATTACCTAAGTTTTTGTTAAGGTGTTGAGTAATTATTGAAACTAACATTGATTATGAAATGTTAATCATTTTTTTGTAATTAATAACTGTCACACCCCAAGGCTACCCCCTTGACATAACATGGGACCTAGGATCACAAATGGCCCCAAGCTAACCCTGAGTCTGGCATATCATAAGCATACTGAAAATACTAAATAAGACAAATACTATGCGAAAGCTAAACAATAGATATCTGGAAAATGGGGAATACCCAACTCGTCTGAATGTATAAAACATACTAAGAGTTCAATAAAACTGAAATATCAAAATTAACAAGTCAAGATGATACTACTACTATGTCTGAAAAGCCTCTAACTGAGTTGAGTTATTGGGACATGCCCACCAGCTAACTCTAACAAAATCTGAAAACTGAATAGAAACACTGAAAATTGAAAAGCATGTCTATTGTCCTCGAAGTATGGGGATTCACCACTGAAGCTGCTGAAATGCAGACCGAGAATCAATCTAAGCGCTATTTGGATGCTGAGTACTAAACCTACATCATGAAAGGATGTAGCGCAGAGTATGCGTCAGTACTTAGAATGTACTGAGCATGCAGGATATATATACTAAGCTGAAAAAAGCATAACTGAGCAAGAATGTAAATACAAAAAATAACTAAAAATCTAAATTGAATGCAATGACCAATTACTAATCATAAAAATAACATGATGAGCTGAATACTGAAATATATACTGAAAACCTAGTCTACTGCACTAGGAGACTCACTGTGGGAGCTACCATTAACCAACATAAAACAACGTGCGATAAACATGGAGTCGGATGTATACGCCCCATCGAGAGGACCCTATATACCTTGCCAAGGGTATAAAGGCATGACTGGCGTGATCACTAAATCTGATGCCCAAAAGAGGGGACATATACTTCTACGGGGGCACGTAGTTTTGGGACTTTGAGGGTACGCTGAACCCTAGTCAAACTCGGTGATAAGTCTACTAACAACTGAATATGTATATGACTGAAATGTAACTGAAATACTGAATAGCTCAAAATACTGACATGTCAACTAAATATGCAACATTTATATACAGATAACGTGACATTTGAAACAAAAAGCATGATTATCTGTTTAACTGACCTAGCAAGTGTAATTCATAAACTAAGAGAATCTACACAAACTAGGATTCCTAGTTTTATACAAGGATTTAAAAAACATTTCCAAGAAAACATCATATTTAGACTATGGATTATATAGCAGCTGAAATCACAATAATTTCCCAAGATTTTACAAACCCTAGGTCTAAACAAGCTATGTAGAATCAAGGAACTGACTGAATTCTAGGGACCTAGTGGATGAAAGGAACCCACTAGTGAAATCCCACATACGTGGTGATGAAATTCACACAGAAATCCTTTGATTTTGGGTCGGAAACTTGAAGAACACTGTTGCTTGTTCTTGGGAGGTTTGATCGACTTTTTCCCCTTCTGTTTGCTCCCAGTTTTGAAGAATGAGGGTTCTGGGTAAGTCTGACTAACCTATTAGACTTAGACTGAGTAAAACGATGTAGTTTAGGCATAACGACGTAGTTTAAGGGCCCTAATGCATAGGAAAAAGACCTAAATGGCCCTAACTTAAAAGGTGACAAAGGTCATCCACGGAGGGACCTATGGACCGTCGTTTGGGATACCAACTGTCGTCTGTGGTCATGGTTCGTGGTCTGCCTAATAGGGCTTCACTAAAATGAGCATAACTTCATACACAGAGCTGCTATTATAGCAAACTAGGTGGCGTTGGAAAGAGGATTCAATTATCTTTAATTTGATAGGTCATGGGGAACCTAATTCATTTTGTGCTAAAAGATATGACCGTTTGAAGTTGACCCAACAACCAATTCCCTCCAATTGGTTGTTGACCCTAACCTACATTCTATAGGTCCGACCACGGACCGTACTGGTAGACCGTGGATCGGATCAGAGATCATAAACATTTTGGGCCTTAACGACGGAACCTCATCTACGGTCTGTGGTTCTACCTACGTTCCGCGGGTGGTTACGTCGGTACTGACACCAATTTTTCTAAAAACTAGGATTTTTTTCATTTTGACGTCCGAGGTGTTACATTATCTTCCCCTTGGTTACATTCATCCTTGAATGAAGTCTAAACAAGATGAGTATGGAGGGAAAGAGTTGCAATCCCTACCACTAAGTACTAGAAATTGATATCTTATTGAACTGCGTTCCAAGAACATGCAAATATTGTTGAAATGCAAGAATAACTGAATCAACATGATACTCAGACTTAATTGACGCAAGAGTAAACTGAGAGACTGGAGAGGAACTATTGCCTCAAGCTGAAACGGAATCGAAAGGAAATAGATGAGAATACTTGGCCTTCATAGCTGCTTCTGCTTCACAAGTAGCTCCCTCTACGGAGTGCCTCCTCCACAAAACCTTCATTGAAGCGACTTCTTTATTTCTCAACTTACGAACCTAACGGTCAAGAATCTCTACAGGCACCTCTTCATAAGTGAAACTATCTTTCACCGCCACACTATCTAATGGTACTATTGATACCGGATCACCCACACACTTCTTCAACAAGGAAATGTGAAAGATTTGATGAACCGCTGCTAGTTCTGCTGGCAACTCTAACTCATAAGCCATATTACAAGCCCTTTTTCAGAATTCTGTAAGGAGCTACATATCTAGGACTAAGCTTCCCTTTCTTGCCAAATCCCGTCACCCCCTTCATAGGTGAAACCTTCAGGAAAACCCAATCATCGATTCGGAAATCTAAGCCCCTTCTCCTCACATCTGCATAGGACTTCTAATGACTCTGGGTTGTCTTTGTTCTATCTCTAATGAGCTAAACTTTTTCCATAGCCTCATGAACCGAATCTAACCCAATCAATGCTGCTTCACTTACTTCAAACCAACAAATTGGGGACCTGCATCTACACCTCTATAGTTCCTCATACGGGGCCATTTGAATACTGGAATGGAAGCTATTATTATAAGCTAACTCTATGAGAGGTAGGTGATCATCCCAACTTCCTTTGAAATTGATCGCGCAAACTCTCAACATGTCCTCTAAGGTCAGAATGGTACGTTTCACCTAACCATCCGTTTGTGGATGAAATATCGTACTAAGATTAATCGGTTACCAAGACCTTTATGAAATGATTTCTAGAAATGAGAGGTAATATGAGGATCTCTATTTGAGATGATAGACAAGGGAACCCCATGCAACCTGACTATATCATGGATGTAGAGTTTGGCATAGTCCTCCATAGAATATGTAGTCTTGACAGCCAAGAAGTAAGCGGACTTAGTAACTCTGTCCACTATCACCCAAATAGAGTCATGTTGTCTGCAAGTATGAGGTAAATCCATAATGAAGTCCATGTTTATCACTTCCCACTTCCATGTAGGAATATTAATCTCTTGAGTCATACCTCCTTTTTTCTGATGTTCTACCTTAACCTGTTGACAATTTGGATACTTAGACACAAAGTCTACTATGTCCCTCTTTATGTCGTTCCACAAAAAGACTTACCGTAGATCACAGTACATCTTAGTGGAACCTAGATGAATGGAATATATGGAGTTATAAGATTTTGTGAGGATCTACTGCCTCAACTTACCCTCATTAGAAACACATAAGCGACCCTGGTAACAAAGTACACCATCTCTCCCTTGGGAGAAAACTTGAACTTTCTACTGATCAACTGCACCCTTCAACTTAAGTAATATAGGGTCACTATCCTATTTTTCCTTAACCTCTTATACCAATGAAGATTCTGATCCATTCTGAACTATCACCCCACTATCTGATGTGTTCGTAAGACAAACGCCTAAGCAAGCAAGCCGGTGAACATCTTTGGCTAGATCCTTCCTTTCTTCCTCAACATGTGCTACACTACCCATAGACAGCCTGCTGAGAGCACCAACCACTACATTGGAATTACCAGGATGGTAAAGCACATTTATGTCATATTCCATGAGGAATTCAAGTCAGCTCCTTTGACAAAGATTCAACTCTTTCTGGGTGAACACATACTGGAGGCTCGTATGCTGTGAATACATCAACATGAGCACCATACAAGTAGTGTCTCGAAATCTTTAGGCTCAAATACTATGGTTGCAAGATCGAGGTCATGAGTCGGATAATTCTTCTCATGGACCTTAAGTTGTCTAAAAGCATAAGTTATGACCTTACCGCATTGCATCAACATACAACCTAGGCTAGCCTACGATGTATCACGATAAAACACATAAAAGTCTGAACCATCTGGTAGAATGAAGACCGGATCTATATTCAAGCTAGTCTTCAGTTCTGAGAATCTTTTCTCACGCTCATCTAACCAGTGAAATTTGACCTTCTTCTGAGTCAACTTGGTCAATGGGGAAGCTATGGATGAAAATCCTTTTATAAATCTCTTGTATTACCCAGCCAAAACAAAGAAACTTCTAATATCTGTTGGAGAGATGGGTCTAGGCTAGTGTTGTCCTGCCTTAATTTTCTATGAATCCACTTGTATCCCTTCTTTGGATACCAAATGACCAAGGAAAGCAAGGGACTACAGCCAGAACTCACATTTACTAAACTTAGCGAATAGCTGGCAATCCTTGAGAGTTTGCAGAACAACTCTCAAATGAGAATGGTGTTTTGCATCTACTATGGGTCTTCAAAAGGAACTGATAACGGGGCAAATACATCCTAAGAAGTTTTTCTATGGACTCTACCTCAGTGATCTTCTTCCGTACTTTCATGAGAAAGAAAGCTATCGATCTTATCTCTGTTAGTTTTTCAAGATCAATGAACCCAGAGACATCTTATGATGTCATGATGTGCCCATTCCTATGGTCATTCCTTTAATACTTCTGGCTCTCGGGAGTCGCATGCTCCTCCTCATTCCGAGAATAAATAAGGATATCATTAATAAAGACGATGACGAACAAGTCCAAATACTGTTTTAACACCATGCTCATTAAATCCATGAAAGTTGCAGGAACATTTGTTAGTCCAAATGACATAACTATAAATTCACAATGACCATACTGAGTTCTAAAAGTTATCTTCGGAATGTCACTATCTCTGACTCTGAGCTAATGATAGCCGAATATGGGATCTATTTTAGAAAAGTAACTAGCACCCTGAAGTTGGTCAAACAAGTCATCAATCTTAGGGATGGTATACTTATTCTTGATTGCGACATTGTTTAACTGCTGATAATAAATGCACATTATGAGGGAACCATCTTTCTTTTTTCACGAACAACACTGGAGCACCCCATGGAGAGATACTTGGTCTGATGAAGCCCATATCTAGAAGGTCTTTCAACTGCTCTTTCAATTCCTTAAGCTCGGTTGGAGCCATTTTGTAAAGAGGAACCGAAATGGGTTGGGTATCAGGAAGGAGATCTATTCTGAAGTTGGTTTCCCTTTCGGGAGGAACTCGAGGAAGATCTTCTGGAAACTCAATTACTACAGGGACTGGCTCAAGAGTTGGGGTTTCAGAGTTTGAATCCTTAACCCGAACAAGATGATACACGTACCCTTTGGAAATCATTTTTTTTGGCCTTAAGGTAAGAGATGCATTGACCTATAGGCACTGAGCTACTACTCTTCCACTCTAAGACTGGCTCGTTTGGAATTTAAAACCAAACAATCCTAGTTCTAAAATTGACTGAGGCATAACAGAAATGTAACTAGTCCATGCCTAGAATGATATCAAAATCTACCATTTCCAACTCTACAAGATCTACTGAGGGGACTTTTTGAGACACTGTGACAGGGAAATTTATGTATACCCATCTAGCTATAACTGGGTCACCAACTGGAATAGAGACTGAGAAAGGTTCTGAGAGAGTTTCTGGACTAGCACCGAAGTTTACTGCTATATAGGGAGTTACAAAAGACAATGTAGCCCATGGATATAACAATGCATAAACATATAAATGAAAGACTCGTAACATACAAGTGACCACATCAAGAGAATCTTCATGGTCCTGGCGAGCCTGGAGAGCATACAATCTATGTTGGCAGTGACTGCCACCTGTACCAAACAAAGCACTATGTTCAGTTGGGCAACCTACTAGTGTTGTTGGAGCTGTAGACTGAGCCCTATTGTTGTTACCTCCTTGCCCGTTCCTGGAAGAAGGGAATTCCTTCAACCTATGGCCAGACTGACCACACCCAAAGCACCCTTACATGCCTGCAAGACACTCACCTGGATGGTTCTTACCACACTTTGGACAAGTTGGGAAGGTCTTGTTACCCGAAGAACTCCCCTGAGACCTAGATCCTAATGCCCTACCTTGTTGTTCGTGTAGAAACCTGGGGGATGGAGCACTAGCTGATGAAGGTGTTGGGGTTGTAGACCTCTGCTGAAACTGTGAGCGATTCCCAATGTCTGGCTTGTGTTGTGAGTATTCATAGTTTCCTGTCCTTGTCTTTTTATTATTTTTAGCCAATTCCTTAAGCTTATCTCCCTCAACCTGCTGAACATGAGTCATTAGTTTGGAGATATCCATATCCCCTAAAAGCATAGCATTCCTGCACTCAGTCTTCACCAAATCGGATACCCCAAATAAGAACTTACTCATTTGTGCCATTGGATCGGCAACCATGTGTCGAGCATGCCTGGAGAGCTGGGTCAACTTTAGTCTGTACTCTTGGACCGACATAGAACCCTGCTTCAAGTTAATAAAATTTTGTGCCTTAGATTCTCTCAATTCTCTTGGGAAGAAACTGTTTAGAAAAGCTCCAGTAAAATAATCCCAAGTCACAGGAGCTACATCTGAACCCATGTTATCTTTCCACTGAGTGAACCAGATATGAGCCACACCCTTAAGTTGGTAGGATGTCAACTCAACACTCTCAGTTCCAGTTACTTGCATTACTCCAAGGATTTTCTTAACCTCATCAATGAAGTTTTGTGGGTACTCACCAATCTTCGACCCTAGAAATTTAGGCTGATTCATCCGAACAAAATCTTGAACCCTAGTTGCAGTTGATTCATCATTGGTGTTGGTAGGAACTAGGGCTTGCTGATTATTCTGATTGGCCACACTCTGAGCCAAGAGCTGGATCACATTTCGAAATTTTGCATTTGTAACCTCATGGGTTGGGACTGGAGGGATTGCATTAGAATTGCGTGCATTAGCATTCTGCACGTTACCTCTATGAGAAGTCATGATCTGAAACTCATAACGATGAATGTGAAATAAGATCAAACCCACGCACAATAAGAATAGCAAGAAAGTGAAGTTTTTCTTAAAACATTTCGTAGCCTTCCTCTCATAGATATGGTGCACTTCAAACCCATGAAAGAGACTCTACTTAGAGCGGCTTTCAGACATCCTAGATTTCATGAACCTAATTCTCTGATACCAATTTTGTCACACCCCGAGGCTACCCTTTGACGTAATCGGGGACCTAGGATCAAGAATGACCCCAAGCTAACCCTGAGTCTAGCATATCATAAGCATACTGAAAATACTCAATAAGAAGTATACTATGCGGAAGCTAAATAATAGATAACTTGCAAATGATGAATACCAAACTAGTCTGAATGTAAAAAGCATAATAAGAGTGTAATAACACTGAAGGATCAAACTTAACAAGTCAAGCTGATACTACTACTATGTTTGAAGAGCCTCTAACTGAGTTGAGTTGTTGGGATATACCCCCCAACTAACTCTAACAAAAATTGAAAACTGAATAAAAAGACTAAAAAATGAAAAACATGGCTATTGTCCTCGAAGTATGAGGACTCACCATTGAATCTGCTAAAATGCGGATCGAGAATCGATCTAAGCGTGATATGGATGTTGAGCACCTGAACCTACATCATGAAAGGATGTAGCATAGAGTATGAGTTAGTACTTGGACTGTACTGAGCAGGCAGGATATAGATACTAAGTTAAACAAACACATAAGTTGAACAAAGCATAACTGCGCAAGAATGTAAATACTGAATATAACTAATAAGCGAAACTGAATGCAATAACCAAGTACTAATCATGAAAATAACATATTGTGCTGAATACTGAAATATATACTGAAAACCTGGTCAATTACACTAGGAGTTTGATTGTTGGAGCTACAATAACCTACATAAAACCACGTGAGCCAAACGTGGAGTCCGATGTGTACGCCCCATCGAGAGGACCCAATATACCTTGCCAAGGGTATAAAGGCATGACTGGCATGATCACTAAATCTAATGCCCAACAAAGGGGAGTTATACTCCTACGGGGGCAGATAGTTCTGGGACTATGAGGGTACGCTGAACCCTACTCCAACTCGGTACTAAGTCTACTCCCAACTGAATATGTATATGACGGAAATGTAACTGAAATACTGAATAGCTCAAAATACTGACATGCTAACTGAGAATGCAACATTTATATATTGATAACATGACATTCAAAATCTGAAGCATGATTATCTTTTTAACTGACTTGGCAAGTGTAATTCATAAATTAAGAGAATCTATACAACTAGGATTCTGAGTTTTATACAAGGATTGAAACAACGTTTCTAAGAAAACATGATATTTAGACTATGGATTATATAGCAGCTGAAATCACAATAAATTCTCAAGATTTTACAAACCCTAGGTCTAAACAAGCTATGTAGAATCAAGGAACTGACTGAATTTTAGGGACCTAGTGGATGAAAGGAACCCACTAGTGATATTCCACATACCTGGTGACTAAATTCACATACAAATCCTTCGATTTCGGGTGTGAAACTTAGAGTACACTACAATTTGTTCTTGGGAGGTTTGGTCAACTTTTTCCTTTTCTTTTTGCTCCAAGTTTGGATGATTTTTGGAGAATGAGGGTTCTAGGTAAGTCTGACTAAGTTATTAGGCTTAGACTTAGTAAAACGACGTAGTTTAGACATGAAATGACATAGTTTAAGGGCCCCAATGAATAGGAAAATACGTAAATGACCCTAACTTAAAAGATGACGAAATCCATCTATGTAGGGACCTACACACCTTCGTTTGGACTGCCAACCGTCAACCTTGGTTTGGCCGATAGGGATTCACTAAAACGAGCATAATATTTTACTGAAAGGTGGGAATTTAGCCAACTCAGTGGTGTTGAAAAGAGGATTCAATTATATTTAATTTGATAGGTCATAGGCCACCTAATCCATTGTGTTATAAAGTATATAATAGTTTGAAGTTGACCCAACAGTCAATTCCCTCCAATTGGTTGTTGACCCTCACCTACTGTCCGTAGGTCCAACCACAGACCATACTGGTCGACCGTCAGTGGGATCAGAGACCATCAACATTTGGGCCTTAACGACAGAACCACACCTACGGTCCGTCGGTGGTTCTGTCGGTACTGACACTTGTTTCTCTAAAAACTAGGATTTTCTTCATTTTAAGGTTTGAGGTGTTACAATAACTCTCTCTCTCTCTCTCTATATATATATATATATATATATTATCATTTTTTGTATCATGATTTCAGTAGTGATTTAATTTTTTTGGGATGAAAATGACTTGTTTGTGACATAAAGCTTGGATCATTGTTTTCAGTCAGAACCATAAATGCTACTCGTCTCTAGAGGATATTCTAGGACAAGAAATGTTACTTGTCTCTAAAAGATATTCTAGGACTAGTATGTTTTTGGTCCTTAAAGATAATCTAGGACCAGTTAAATGTTGGTCCTTAAAGATAGGAGTTAATTATTGGTTGAATAGATTTAGTGACCGAAAATTCATTTTTCTCCATGATATAAATCCATCCATTAAGTTGAGATATGTGGTCCCTAACTATATATTGTGACAATACTTTTTAGTGTTCCCTATATGGAGTTTACGACCAGTATGTTGACCTCGTCGCTATTTACATTTTGCGTTGGAGTCGATAAGGACCAATGGCGACCGGCTATTTCCCTTCGTAAATGAACTTCTAGGACCAGATGTAGACTTTTAGGGACTAGGTTTCCCTTCCTTATAGGAGTCTTTCTTGTAGTGTAATTTATGAACAAGAAATCTTAATGATATCAATACAATATATATATATATATATATATATAGTATCAATTAAGCAAAAATTATCAGCCTTAATGAACGGGGTATGGGCTGTAATTTCTTTTAGAGAATAAGTATTTCATGAATAACTTTGGATTGGGGTATGAACATGCAGCCAACATGGGTAAAGGATCATACTTTTTAGATGATTCCTTGTTGCTTTTAAGAATAGCTTAGTGGATCCAATTAGTTGAGGAATTCTATATCCCGGCAAGGTATAGGACAGTTCTAGCAGCGTGGGCGAAACGTTGTATAATCATGTAGCTCATAGTGATGGTTGTCAATTAGAAAATCTCCCAAATTAGAGTAAAGAGTTCACTATTGTATTTTTATACATTTTGAGTTATTGTCTACTGTTTCAAAAGCTTTATATATTTCATATTATTATAATTGTTTTCCTATTGCGTTGAGCTGAGTTGAGCTAAGGTGAGTATGTCTTCCGTTTCTATCGATTCAGGTATATGTTTATGTCTCAGTATTCCCCTTACATGCTCGTACATTCAATGTACTGACGTCATTCGACCTATATATTTTCATGATGCAGATAGAGGTGTTCAGGGTCATCAACAGGTGCTCTGTTGATACCACTTGCATTTCGAGTTAGCTTTGGTGAACCTCCTTGCTTCTGGGGGGTTCCACATTTAGATTTAAGTATTCTTAGGATGTTGTGGGTCTTGTCATGAATTCCATCAAAGTATTTAGAGGCTTCATAGACAATAGTAGTTGAGGAGTCTTTTCCCATTTCCCTTGTTGATGTTTTAAAGACTCTGAGCTGAACATTTATGTTCATTTCAGTATTTCATATAGTTTTGAGTTCATCTAATTTTATTAATGAGACATTATGAGTTGAGTTTTGCAGTTGGATTTCCTGTGTTGTTGAGTAAGTATTTCGCTGAGTATTGAGTCAGGCCGTAGGGTTTGCTGGGGGACTAGCGATGGTTCTCGAGTACAGGCCATGCCCAGGGTGTAGACTCGGGGAGTGACAAACTTGGTATTAGATCAAGAGTTCAAAAATTCCTAGTGTAACACCACGAAAATTTCTAAGCTAAGACTCGAACCATTCTTCATTTACTTGTAGGGTCCTGTCGGGTGATTCTTAAATTGCCCATATGTGTAAAGGTAAATTCTTTAGTGTGGGAATGATTTTAGATATCAATTAAGGACACGAGAAACTTCTAGCACAAAATAGAGTTGAAAGTTTCCTTATCGATTAAGTTTTGATGTAAGATTCTACTTGAGTCAACTTCAAACGACCATTTCTCTTAGAATATAAAGAGTTACTTGGCCCATAACCTATCAAATTAAAAGTATTTGAATCTTCTTTCCAACACCACCAATCTCTCAACAATCCAAGTTTGAGTAAAAATCTATGACTATTTTAGTAACCTGATACAGTGATGTGACGAATTAGCCGACGGGAAAATATTAAAAAGGGTTGTTTTGTCTTTTTACCTCTAAGAAAACCCTAAATTAAGTTCTTGACTAATTAAATACCCAAAACAATCGAATTTTCATCTCTTAATCCATCATTCTCTTCTCTCTCAAACCCTAAGGCAAAACCCTAACGAAAAATCAAAGTAGAAGACTCCATTCAAGATTCTTCTTCAACGTAAGTTTTTCTCCAAGAATTCCATTCTTTTCAAATAAAATGCATCCATACAATCATTAAAATCATATTTTTTGGCCATAGAGTTTCAATAAACTAATTCAAGAAATCTATAGAAAGGTTTCCTTGATTTTTGTCCCTCAAACTAGGGTTTCAAGACTTCTAATCAAGTTCTTCTTGAAGATTATTCAAGATTCTTCAAGAACCTTGTTCTTCCAGGTATGTAAGACTATCATAGTGTTGGACTAGTTCATCCTCACACCCTACATCTACTATTAAATTAGTAAAAACGTAATCTAGGATTCTATCCCTACATTTGAGTATTCTTGAGATAAATTGATTTGAGTTCCTGTTTCTTTTTTATTTTCTATTCCTAATTATTGAATTGCTATATGTTATGCATTAAAATTCTTCAGTTGATTCGTTCATGTATATATTTCAGCATGAACCTTATGAATTGAGTATTATTGAGAGGAGAAATATCATTGAGTTATGAGTTTCGAGTTCTTGAAACCTTGAGTTCTTGAGTCTTGAGTTCTGAGTACTGAGTTTCCTTATTGTTGTTAAGATCCCTGAATTGAGTCGTTCATGTCCATAATTCCACATGAACCCTATCATTTGAGTTATAAATTTTGAAAAGCTTTTTAAAGCCAACACTTGAGTTCATAAACTAAGTTTTGAGAAAGTAAAAATGAGTTTTCAGAAAAGAGTTTCTAAAACATGATTAGTATGACAACCGAGTATGTCATCAATGTATGAGCAGTATGGAATCTAGATATATCATCAATGTGTATGCATTATGACTTCGTGAGTCATCAATGATCATATTAAAATATGATTTTGATATGTTTTTGAGAAACAATTTTTAAGTATGAATTGAGTAAGAGTTTAAGGGGATTATGTATTCCAAGAGGTATCAATTTTTACATTGATAAAACAGAAACTGAAATTTCTAAATGAGTTATGAGTTCAAAAGAGCAGTACCTCTTTTAAGAGGACAGTTTGAGCAATTATCTCAAACCAGAGAAAGAAATATGTTTTTTAAAACATTGAGCATGAGTATATATTATTGGGAGTAGTATTGAGCACCGATATGGAGATGAGTTCAGACAACTCACATTCCTCATAAACCAAGTATGCAAACATGGGTATAGGATCATACTTTTTAGATGAATTATAAGTGCCTTCAGTCAAAGCTTAGTAGATCCACTTAGTTGAGTCATTTTATACCTAATGAGTCCGAGATTTGGACTCATTTGGAGCTTTATTTATAATAATTTAGTTTCCTCAAATGCTTGTTTTGTGCCAATAACTGATGTAAAACCCTTGATATCCATGTATATGGATTGAGGAATAATGCAAGGACCATAATTTACAAAAAGGAACGAAGCAAGATGAAAGAGTGAAGAAAAGGAAGCATGGTGATCGCCAAGTCTACTTGGCAAGTCGCTGAACGACTTCTTGGCCACCTAAAGTTCCAGTGTGCCAAGCCCTGAAGGAGAAAACAAAGTTGGCGAGAGAAAGGAGCAGTCGGCGGATCACTGAGTGGTTTCGCGATGCAGTTTTGGACCGCCCAAAGTTACAGACCTTGAGGATGATGAAGGCAAAGATAGAAAAGTGATGAAATTGGCTAAAGGGCGCATCGCCGAGTGGATCGGCGAGCCCGATTACTGTGCAGAATGGTTCTTCGCAACATATTTTTGGCGACTATAAATACATTTTGAAATATCAATTCTGGTATCATTGAATCATTTTTAATTCTGAATAGTATTTGTGTTCATATTGGAAGAGTTTTTCTTTAGCTTTTGAAGAATTGAAGTTTTTCACTTTTGAGAAATTGAAAGTGGGTCTTTGAGATTCTTCAATTTGGACTTTTGTAAAGAAGAAATCAATCTTACCCAGTTGATGGAAACTCAATTTGGTAACGATTTTTATCTTTTTATGATGTCTAGCTAAAACCCCAATTATTGGGGTGTGATGTTCTGATTATGGGCTGATTTAGTTTATGGGTATTGCTAATTGTTAGTTTAAATGTTGTTTAGAACTGATTTCAATCATTAATTGTGGTTTAATTTAAGAATTGTAGTTGCAAATTTAGTTCTACCTTTGTGTTTTTGGCTTGCGAGAGAGAGAGGTTTAAAACTAAGATTATTGATTGATGGTCTGTGGGTATTGGATTGTCATGGGTTCATCTCGAGAGAGTGAATCCTAAACCATTTTCCACACATTTAGCTCGAGAGAGTGAATGGACTAAGGCGTAGGCCATTCTTATTTTGCATGCTTGTCGATATTCGAGAGAAATCAACTTGATTCGGGGTAAATTGTTCGAGAGAAAGTTTACCTTCTTTATATTCTTAGCTTATTCACTAATATACAACTATTTCCTAACATTTGCAATTACCCATTTGTCTACATTAGCCTATAATAGAATCACATCCCAAGAACCCATCTCATTATTGTCATTTTTTTGTGTTATTTGTTGCTGTTGTAGTTGATAATTAAAACCAAAACTCCCTCATTTGACATTGAATCTTTAACACGTACCGCTCCCTGTGGGATTCGACCCCAACTCATTTAGTTGGGTTATATACTGATTAACGACCATTGACCCCTAGAATTGGTTGAAGTGTCTTTGATAGCGTTATTCAATCAAAATGGCACCGTTGTCGGGGAGTGGTGTTGGTTAAGTTTCTTTGGTTAAGTTGAATGTTTTTCTTTTCAGTCATAGTTGAATCTACTTACTTTTAGTTTTGGTTTTCATGTTGCTTGTTTAGAACAGAAGAAAGGAGCATGTCTTGTAGCAACGGTGACCATATGGACCACCCTCTTTTGAGATTGATGATTATCAGGGATAACATCCTAACTTTCAATCAATTGGACGGTGATACTATTCATGAATTGTGGCAAAGATTTAAGGAACTATTGCATCAGTGCCCAACTCATGGAATTCCAGATAAGATGCTACTGGAATGCTTCTGTAGAGGTCTTGGTCCTGAGAATAGATGAGTGGCTGACCAAATATCTCTGGGTTATCTCACACGACTACCCTATGCAGTAGCCTAACTCCTTGATCATATAGCCAAGACCAACAAGGAGACTGAGAAGGACCAGATTTTGGCCACACTATTAACTCAGTTGGATCTCTTGGCTAACAAGAATATGGAATTGGAAGTACCGTACCAAAATAAAGATAGGTACTGTCACGACCCAAGCCTAGGGCCTAGACGTGACATGGCGAATGAGGAACCCGAAGGAACCCCAAACAAGCCTCTCAAACTTGTCATCACACTTCATCGGTCGCGGAAGTACATTCAACATTAATTAACGGGAAATAGGGACT
>JAJOOS010003477.1:0-25440 GCA_029582725.1 Solanum chiquidenum | reverse complement strand
CAGATTACCCTGTGGTATGATTCTCGCTTAGGGTGCGAGAGGTGCCGAGTTCATTTCTCGGAATGCCCCCCCCCCCCCCTTCCAACTAAAATAGTTCATTTTGAGTGGAGGGTCTTTCGGAAACAACCTCTCTACCTCCACGAGGTAAGGGTAAGGTTTGTGTACACTCTACCTCCAGACCTCACTTGTGGGATTTCACTAGGTATGTTGTTGTTGTAACAGAAAGTATGGATGGATAACTTTAACTAAGATCACAGCTCAGTGAAGCCCAAAAAGGCCTAACAACCAAAGTTAAATACACTAATGCAACCAAAATGAACCCAACTTGAGATTATACATCTCCTTATTTCTGCCAACAAATGTAATACTAATTAGTCGCCACTCCCTTATTGTCTACACAACCAATAGTGACAGGTAAACAAGAACATCAGTGGATAACAAAGCACTCACCCCCAAGACAGAGGTTGATAAAGTGGAACTCCGCATAATGACAAGGCCAGACAGCTGATCATCAGAGAAAAGATCTGACCAGAATGCCAAGCACAGTGACATGGCTGTAATGAATATTGCATGAACTGTAGATATGGACCTATACCATAAGTGAAGCTTTATATTTACTTGACCATGACAAAGAATAGTAAAAATGAGGAGAAAAGGGTGACTAATTACCGGTTATTCCATTCAACTTGTTGTGATTTTGAGAGCCCAGCATAGCGCTTAAAGTAAATAGAGGAGAATATCTGGCTAAGATCATATACCTGAAACATACAGATATTTAAGAAATAGCTAGTTATACAAAACAGTAAAGTATACATATCTTCAAGAGGATTGAGCACAGTAATGGTGTCCTAATTTCACTTTAGAACTTGACTCTACGTTAGTAGCCAATATGGTGACAAAGGAAGACACTTTAAACCTGAAGCTTAAGCAAATTGTGGACAACATCATCAACTACAAGAAGACAGCTGGAATACAAATGAATCACTGGTACAGAGAGGGAAACCAAGTAGCAGATTTTCTTGCTGAGCTAGCTTCAAGCAATGATCAAATTTGATGATTCATACCTCCCAACAACTTCCAGGAGAGGCTAAGGATCTGTTTCAGCTAAGACAAATTCCAGATGCCTAGTATTAGGACTAGATTTGACAAAGCTGAGTTTTTAGGTGATGGAATCACCAAGTAGCTACTAAGCTGTGTTGTATTGAGGCCCCTATTGCTAATAATACCACACCACTCAGACATTGTCTGGGTAATTGAATAAAAAAATACTGAGCACATTAAACATGATTATACATTAAAGTCAAGCACAGAAATGCAAAATTCTACTCCATTAGAATTAGGATTCGATGAGGGTCCTCATCTTGAAGAAGTCATTATAGTAAGGAACTAGTCATACCAGCTTGCATGCGAAAACACCACCAATAACAGAAGAGTAGACAATGAAAGAATCTGAAAGAATGTAGCTTCGAAGAAGCAGCTCAGCGCGAGTTTGATAAGTGTCGATTTCCATTATAGTTGTTGTACTCAATATACACTTACTTTGACTCTTTTCTGTACTTTATTTCTCCTGAAATTAATGAATGAAAAGATTAAACATAAACTACATCAATCTCATAAATATGCTAGTTATCAGCTTCAAGTGTAAAAGCAAAGCTTGTATGACAGAGTTGGCAACCTGTCATGGCCTAGGTGGTCTCACGTGAAAATCACTCCCACGAAGACACCATAAGCAGTTTTAACTTATCCGTAGATACTTCTCTATATTTGAATAGAAACTCAAAAAATTACATGACTTTAAACCCAATGTAGATGCTAGACCACATTTCAACTGTAAATCTTCAGGGCTTCCGAATATATTAAAGATTTCGAAAGCTCTGGTAATAAACTTTGAGGAATCAGGTAATATAGAAAAGAAATTATGTCTATACACAGTTGGTTATAGAGAGCTACAATCAATACAGTTTGCTTACAATATTTGCTTCTGGACTATCTTGTTGAGATTCCTTTCCTTAATGAAAAGCATTTTTATTGAATCAAGCACATCAGTTGATATTTCTATTTGATGCAGCAAATAAATATCAAAAGCATAAGGAAAAACGTGATCAGTTACTCAAAATTACTTGAAATGGCTTCCTTAAAAATTTCAATTTCTCAGCATTTTAGGTTAAATTCGATAACCAACCTATCAGCAATGTTTGCCAATTTTCTGGCTTGGCTTATGTTAAACCTAGAAGTGTGTTCCTATGATAAAAAATGCTCTCCAAGGAAAATATTTCATGGATGAAATCATTTTCTAGTATTTGGTTACTTTGAACTGCTGAAATATTTTCTTCAAGGATGCTTTTCGTAGAATGACTTCTCTCACTTACGAGAGAATCATTTTCCTTCACTAGTATTTCAACATTCACACTATATCAGCTGCTTCAATCAGTATTTATATGTAATTGTCGACCTTCACTAGTCAAACGATTTCACGAAGATACTATCCTCATGCCTATGCTACCTTGTAGGATTTTCATGTACCAACCTATTTTGTACCTAATCAAACACTAGAAAATGGTCTAAAATTTTAGTTTTAAGTATATAACATCCACGGAAAACATCTTCCTTCACACATAATGCAACCCCTAAAGGGAAAAACTTAATGGTGAAAAGAATGCATAAGGAGAAAGGCAGTAAGAGAAGGCATAAAAAGATAGTGTAAGGGGGCGACATCTGGAACTCAATCAAAATAAGCAACAGCACAGAAGAAAACATGTCAACACCTAAGAGTCCCTTTCTCTTCTAGATTACCTGTTTTCACTCTGTCTCTTGCTTCATATTATTCATCAAGGTTCCAGTTTAAGTTTATTTTTTAATCAAGACATCAAAATGTATGTTCACATGCTGGGGAATGAAAAAAATAATTAGAGCCGCACATGAAGGGACATATTGCAGTAAATATAAAGATGTGCTGCATCCTTTATAACAACTTAACTTTAAGATAAGGCAGTTCAAATAATACAAAGACTCTTGTATCCATTCTTTATTTATTTTCAGTAAGAACAACACAAAAGATACATTAAATAGTGAAAATGCGAAAGTAGAATCTACCAATTAATTATATGGTAAACCAAACCAAATAAAATTTACATTCCTAAGATCTTATCTGAGACCTGCCCAAAATACATTAGGATCAACTAGCAGATGGTCAGACATTCCTCTATCCAAATACAGAAAATAGAAACATAATGAAAAACAGAATTTGCAGGACAGAAAAGAAAGGATGCGTGCCTTTTGACAATCAGAGAATTAGAATTATTATAACAATTTTACAGCTTATAGACAGTGGCTCTTTTAATCATGCAACTCATGGGCATTAAAACTATGTAATCATAACCGTAAGAGGAAACAACACCAAAGGGATGCCTTTTGACAATCACAACTATCTTACCATCTTTCTTGATGTACAATGTTATGTAACGATGGAAAACTATCGAAACATTATATCATCAAAACAATATATAGTACAATACGATACAACACAATACAATACAATACATAAAGATATATTATGTAAGGATATGTAACAACCATCCAAACAAAGTGTAAGGGGCAAATCAGCCTCTTTAGTACAGAAATTTTGCAGCTTATAGCCAACACAACACAATACAATATATTATAAAACCATATGTAACAACCATCCAAACAAAGTGAAAGGGGAAAATCAGCCTCTTTAGTACAGAATTTTTGCAGCTTATAGCCAACACAACACAACACAAAATATTATGAAACGATATGTAACAACCATCCAAACAATGTGTAAGGGGCAAAACAACCTCTTTATCTACAGAAATTTTGCAGCTTATAGCCATCAGCCCTTTTAATCAAACTCATGGGTATTAAAACTATATAGTCAACTGCCATAAATTCAGCAACAATCAAACAACCTATTTTCTGGCATATATTTCAACAATCACAAACAACATCAAAGCCAAGGGTACCAAGAATTCAACAAGATTAAATGAAAACAATTGCTCGGACGGTAAGTAGCCCTCACTTCTTCCTACCTTAACGTTCTGAGTTCGTGTCAGCAAGCGAGCAAAAAGGTGGGAGCTTGGGGGTGGGGTAAAAAAGAAAAACAGTTCTTGGCCAAAATTAAACCTCATTAAGTAGGTATTTATTGTTGAAAGAAAAAAAAAAACAGATTAAAAATTGAAACTTTCTTCTACTCTTTTCTTACCCACACCCAGTATAGAAACACAAACAAACAGAGAGAAGTGAAACCAAATAATTGATAGAAACAAAAAAGGAGGACTAGTTTTGACTTACCAACAACAAAAAGGAAGAATGGAAAGCAAAACAAGGTCACTTTTTTATGAAGAGAAATTTGTTTGTTTGTGGATTCTTTATCTTTATATATGTACTGCTTAGTATTCTTTGCTCCTTTCTCTGATTGATTGCTTATTTTTTCTACAGAAATCCAAAGAGAAAGAGAAGAATCTGAGACTTGGACGACACGTTGCTGCCCCACATAGTCTATTGCCTTTGTTCATTTGTTCTAGAATCTACCCATTCCTTCCAACGTGGCATCAGGTGATTCTTGAAATTGCACCCTTTGTTACATGTGTCAAATATGAGTTCAACTATGGATAACTTGTTCAGAACTATTTTAAATCGAGTTCAACTCATTCGAGTCTTAATCTATTTTAAAGAGTTCTAATTTAATTTTTAATTTTAATTCATTTTAAGGCTCTTTATTTACTTTGATGTAATATAGGTTCCTATATTGAAGGTATGAATTAATATCTATTATATATATTTTTTAGAATTTATCTATCTATTTGTAACTTTCTTTTTTAAAATTTTTCTTGACTAGAAATTCAAATTGTAGTTGTAAAACTTAAATAACAATACATTAAAATTATTGAGATTATGCGGGTCAAGACCCAACCCGTTTTAAGCTCATTTGAGCCCAAATTAGACTTGGGCGAGTCAAGACCCAACCCAATTTTTATTTCAACCCATTTTAATATCTGCAATCCCAATTCAACCCGCCCATTTGACACCTCTAGGTACACCTACAAGAAAATAATAATTGATATAATGAGTTTACTATTTTCCCTATTATTTGATAGAATTCCAAAATTAATTCACTCATTAAAGAAATTTTACCTTTTTCAAAAACATTAATAGATAAAAAATATTATCTTTTCTTGATTTGTCAAAATTGACAAGTAAAAAAGGACAAATAAAAAGTCAAAATTTGACAAGTAAAAAGTCAAAATTATTTTTAAAACTCTAAACCAAATAATCTTTAATGTTACTAATATCAATATAACAAATACCAACTTTATTAATACACTTTATTTACTACTCCCTCCTTCCCTTTTTATATGTCACATTTTTACTTTGTACTTGCATTAAGAAATTATATAACTTTACCCTTCTACCCTTATTTAATTTTTTTGGAACTCAAATTTTCAATCAATGAATATGAATTAATTTATTTAGATTAATTAATCTAACCAATGAACATGAATCATTTACTTAGCTTTTCTAAGTTGGTCAAATGTATGTTTTCAAGGCCAATAACTCATAAGGATAAAAAAAGAATAATATGATAATTTATGCATTAATTTTATGAAATAACAAATATTATGGACCAACTATTTATAGAAATGAATGACATATAAAAAAGGATGGAGAAAGTACAATTTTTATACACCTTACCAAACAATCCTATCGCTATTTGAGTTCCAATTTTTCCTCTCAAAATCTTCACTATTAGTAAGAAAAATTCTACTTCTTTTTCTATAATTCACAAATTGATTACACTCATTTTATTCAAGTTAGTTGTTTAAGCGGATTGTTGAGCATAGCTCAATCATTGTTGTCACGCTATTAGAATTTTACACTTCAATTTTTCATTTTAAAAAAAAAAGCCTTCTTTACTTCTTTTTGCTTACTTCACTAATTGACAACTCAACCCTTTTATCCATCCACAACTCATATTATTATACATGTATTAATTATATATGTGAATTTCTGTTTCATCAATTAAGTGTTATATTAGTTTTATATAAAAATACTATCTATTTATTTTACTTCATTCACACCTCTTTTCTTTATTCGATATGTCATAACACCCCTTGATCCATTTATTTATCTTTCAACCCCCATAAATAAGTAAGATCTTGCTCTTTCTAACTTAAACAAAAGAGGGGTGAAGTGACGTATGAAGTAACGAAGGTTTATGCTATAGTAAAAAAAAAATTAGATTGAGATTACGAAGTCACTTAGTTGAACTAGAAAACTAAAAAGAAAGAGAGATTAAAAGTCTTATATATCCTCTTTCTTTTATTCCCAACATCGTGATTGTTTGAACACCTTTATACAATCTTCGGCAGAGGCGTATCCAGGATTTTGAGATAATAGGTGCACTATTATAAAAAGGTTGATCTATGATATAAATTTGATCGGTTCAATATTTAGGTTCTTACTACTGAAAACCGTTAAAATTTTAAAATTATATATATATATATATATAATTAATTAAAATGCCAAAAATGCTACAAATTAGCACTTAGAGAAGTGTTATCTAATTTTAGAAAGAAAAATAAAACAAGATAAATATAAAATTCAAATTTCTAACCTCTCGGAGAGAGGTGCACCCAATCATAATCGCGTTATGTGATACTCCGAGTGTGGGTTCACACATCTATATTTCAATATTTTTTAAAAATAGAACACTACTATATATAATTTCAGGAGAGAACTATGAGTTCACGTGAACCCGATGACCCCTTAGATACGCCTCTGATCTTCGGACGCTGCTAGTTTTCATCGGTTATCCTTTCTTAACATCTGATCTTTAAAATTCTATCTTTTAGGAAGTCTCCCATGACTTGGATTTATGGGGCTCGTTGAATGGATGTTTCAATTACCTTCCTTACCCTAATAGTTCTTCAAGTGAGTGTTCTTTGCTTGCCTCCGTGACTCAAGTTTTTATAACTCTATATTTAAATTATATTTCATAACTTTTTAAAAATATATTCAAATTCTAAATATTTATTATTAAAAGTATTATCAAACACAAATTTAATTTCTATTTTAACTTTATAAATTTAAATTATTTTTTTTAAAAAAATCATGATCAAACAGCCACTAGATATCCTTAATAAAATACATGAAGAACCAAGGTCCTACTCGATTTCAATATATTTTGCTTTCCTATAAAAATGACATATTACTCTATATTATAAGCACAAATAGAGAGCAGCTTAGGATCAATAGGAATTGGAAACTACATAGAGTAATATTTATGTTTCTCCGTTTTAATTTATTTGTTTTAATTTTTTTTAATATGTTATATATATTGATTTTTTAAAAAAAAAAAATAGTAGTGTAAATTATAATAATTAAAATGTTAAAATATTTATTATAAATTTGGTTAACTATCGAAATTCTACCTATGTCACATAAATCGGGACAGATAGATAATATATATTATTTGAAAATTGTTATATATAATAAATAACTAGGACAGTTATAACATATTAATAAATTATATTGTATGTACTCTTTTTTTCCTCCTTCAAAAAAGAGAGTAATATAGTTCCAAGAACTTTTTTAGGACCGAGTGATATCATAGATGACATCCTAACTTCTATAAATAAAAATAAATAAACATAAGAGTCTGTGCAAGCACTAAGCACGAACCTGATATATGCAACTTAGTTTATATTACTTAAGTAATATAAATAAAATTAGAGAAGTCAACTAAATTTTTATATGATATTTAAATTTTCAAATGATATATATTACTTACTCTAAGTGTATATATATTTGGGGTTTTAAATTTGTATACCCCTCTAACCCCTTGCATAGACGATAATGACTTTAGCCTCTAAGTTGATGGCTTTGATTTTGACATTGTCATAGTTCTAAAATGATTTAAGGTTACGAAACATAAAAAAATTAAAAAATATCTTTAACACATCAAATATATCAAAGCAAAAGAAGTTGGAAATCAACGTTTGGAAGGGAAAGCAACAACATCAACATAGTGTGAAATCGAAAAAGAAGACTCTTTTGAGAATCAAATTAAATGAAGAAGTTTATAAAAAAATTATTTTTTATCTAAAGTCGATCGCTTTTGAATTGAGTTTAGTTATAGATATTTATTTATTTATTTTTATCCTAAAAATGAAATTTACTTGTTTTTTTTTTCTTTCTAAAATTTCCTTAATATGATTGTCCCTACATATTCAACACTTTCCAAAATCCTAGCAAGCAAGAAAGGGATATTTGCTTTGGGAATGAAAAGAGCTATCATAACTTATCCTAAAGATTGAAATAAAATTATTTTGCCCTAAAGGCTAGAATATGTCACGCTAAAACTATCAAAGTAATTAGTATTATGATGTTGTGCAGTCACATCGAAAAGATCTTTCTTCGATTTTTGATGTTTGATATATGCTATCGAATGATATATATTTTTAGGTTTGACTAATTTTTATTAACGAGATTAAATAATTTATTTTAAAAAGAAATGCTAGATTGACACCAAAACATTACCTTCCAAAGGGTAGTATTTGAGACTTCAATCCACTATATAAGTTATTATGATGACTCATATATACTCTTGACAAAAGTTAAATTGAATTATAGAAATGTGAAATATTTTTATGGGTCTTCCTTATTTTACATGTTATATTAAAAAAAATCATACGTTAACCATGTAGGCTAAATTGCCCCTTAAATGTAATTATATAATACATATAAATTGCACTTAAATGCACATAATATTTGTATACATACCTATTGTATTTAACTTACGCTTGGATGTTCCCGTCTCATTGGTTCTTTATAATATATAATATTCCATCTTCATTAGTTCTTTTTTTGGGGGTGGGAGGTCCCCTTTAATTATAAGTCAGAATTGGCCATTTGACTATCTAGTTTACAAAATATATGGATAGTATATATTTTATATTAAATATACATATTTATACACAATATATATTGATAAACTAGTTAGTCGAAGAATATATATTTGTAACTTCCCATTACACTCTCTTATCCATCTGTACATTATTTCCCCAGCGTAAATAATCCTCATCGCTTTTTCATTTTCAAAGAATCAAACTTATGAATTTAGACTTATATAATGTATTTTTTCTTATTAATATATTTTTTTAAATGCATCTTATAGTATTTATCATGCAATTACCCCCAGGCCTAGTTGAGTGGCAAAAGGTGGAGAATTTATGGCTTAGGTCGCAGGTTCAAGTCCCACACCATGCAAAGTGAAGCCTGATATTTAAGTGGAAAAGGATAGAGAGGCGGGCCCACTATCCACCGAGTTTTGAAGGTTGTGATTAGTCCAAAAGATTTCTCGGTTTTATAAAAAAAAGTACTTATCATGCAATTTCTTAAATGTATAGATAAACTATAAAAAAAATTTACTGAAAATTGAATTAATTAATCAAGGGAAAAATGTCTGAAATATATTCGAACTTTGACCGAAATTGCTATAACGATATCGAACTTTGGAAAGGACCTTTTACCCCGCCCCCCGCCCCCCGCACTATTTAATAGTGTATTTTAAAGGTATACATATGCCCACGTAGACATCATAAAAATTGCATCATTATAAATAGTAACGTGTCCACGTGGGCACATATATACCATTAAAATACACTATTAAATAATATATGGGGTAAAAGGTCCTCCATAAAGTTTGATATCATAACAGTAATTTCGGTCAAAGTTAAAATATTTTTGAGACCATTTTCCCAATTAATCAATGACAAGTGAGAAGTGGCAAATTATGACTTGAGAATTGAGATATGGACGTAATATGGTAAGTTTATTCATGCAACCGCCCCTTGTGTTGTTTGTCTTGGTGTGCTTGTCCACTAGTGTACTGTGTTGACCCTTCTTAAATTTTGAAAATAAAATACTTAAATTTTAAATAAAGTAAATTAGAAATAGTGATGAAATATGATTATATACTGAATTCAAAATGTACTGTTCTTAAGAAGCTTAATCCCGCCTCTTAATATTCGGAGAATAAATATTATTTTCTCTAAGGATAAATGGATATTAGTCTTTTCAACACTTTAGCATAATTCAATTGAGGTTTTCTTTCACCTTTATCTTTAGTAAGAGCAAAATTTACATCAATTGGCATTTTAAAATTTTTGTAGTTCAGATATTTGAATTTTTCAAGTATTATTTGTATCTAGTAAGATTGAAACAATGTTAGATCTTGTGAAGTCTTGTTGATCTTAATTTTCAAAATTAGATCGATAACTCGATCAAAATTACTATAAAACATATATATTTATATATATATAATAGAGTAATTCTCCTTATTATTGACTGGCTCTTTTTAATATTGCACTTTTGAGGATGTCACTTCTTTAAATGTTTGGAGCTTATTTTCCGATATTTTTTTTAGAAATTTTGATTCAAAGAAAGTAGCAATCCTTTAATATTTGCTATAATTTGATTTTTTCTCATAATTTTTTTTTTTATTTCTTTGTGAAATTGCTTAGATTCTTCACTAGATGACTCATATTTCTATTTATACAGGTATACATTTTCAAAAAATGCAAGTATTTGTTATAAAATAACTAGCTAACAAACTAATATAATAAGAAGAACAAGCAAAGAGAGAGCATAATAATATATTCCAAACTTTTCTTATTTTTCCTTTGTGAATGAAACCAATGGCTATTTATAGCCAATGAGAAATATACAAACTAACACTTGGTCATTGAGAAGTTATCCACTTGGCCAAGTGATGACACCTCAAAAATGGGTGGCCCCACATGGCATCATTTTAGTGTAGCAAGTGATGACACTTAAAGGGTGGCCCACATGGCATCCATTTAGTTTTACAACACTCCCCCTTGGATGTCCATGTAAAAGAAAAGTTGAAGGAACAAGAATATACATAGACATTCACAATACGCATTGCTTGCTGCCTCATTAAAAACCTTTCTAGGAAAATTCAGTGGGACAAAACCTAGACTAAGAAAAAAAGAGTGCAGCGCGTATTTTACTCCCCCTGATAGAGAGCACAGTTCAGATGCTTAAGTCTTCGCATTCCAATCTTGTGCACCATCTTCTCAAGAGTTGAGGCTGATAAAGATTTGGTGAATAAATCTGTTGGATTATCACTTGAACGAATTTGTTGTATATTAATATCACCGTTCTTCTGTAGATCATGTGTGAAAAATAATTTTGGTGAAATGTGTTTCGTTCTATCTCCTTTTATGAAGCATCCTCTTAGTTGAGCTATGCAAGCAACATTATCTTCAAAGAGCATTGTAGGTACCTTGACATCACACTTCAAACCACATCTTTCTTTGGTGAAATGTATCACTGATCTCAACCATACACATTCTCTACTTGCTTCGTGAATGGCTATTATCTCAGCATGATTTGAAGAAGTAGCGACAATAGACTGCTTTGTAGATCGCCATGATATAACAGTACCTCCATATGTAAATAAATAGCCTGTTTGAGATCGAGCTTTATGTGGGTCAGATAAATAACCTGCATCTGCATGACCAAGAAGATCTACACTATCTTTGTTAGTATAAAATAAACACATATCACTAGTCCCCTTTAGATATCGCAATATATGTTTAATTGCATTCCAATGCCTTCGTGTAGGAGAATAACTATATCTTACTAACAAATTAACAGAATATGCTATGTCAGGTCTCGTAGTATTAGCAAGATACATAAGTGCACCAATTGCACTAAGATAAGGTACTTCATGATCAAGAGGTTCCTCATTCTCTTCTAGAGGTCGGAACGGATCTTTATTCACTTCAAGTGACCAAACAACCATTGAAGTACTTAATGGATGTGCTTTGTCCATGTAAAATCGTTTCAAAATTTTCTCAGTATATGCAGATTGATAGATGAAGACCCCGTCTACTAAATGTTCAATTTGTAGATCAAGACGAATTTTTGTCTTTTCAAGATCTTTCATCTCAAATTCTTTCTTTAGATATTCAATTGCCTTTTGAACCTCTTCTGGGGTTCCAATGAGATTTATGTCATCAACATAATCAGCAAGAATAACAAACCCTGATACTATTTTCTTAATAAAAATACAAGGACAAATTTCATCGTTTATATAATCTTCTTTTATCAAGTACTCACTGAGTCGATTATACCACATGCGCCCTGATTGTTTTAAGTCGTATAATGACTTTTGTAATCTGATTAAGCACATTTTCTGAGATTTTGAACTATATGCTTCAGACATTTTAAGTCCTTCCGAAAGTTTCATATAAATTTCATTATCAAGTGAACCATAAAGATAAGTTGTAACCACATTCATTAGATGTATTTCAAGATTTTCATGTACAGCTAAACTGATGAGATATCGAAAAAATTATGGCATCCATAACCGGTGAATATGTCTCATCAAAGTCGACACCGGGTCTTTGAGAGAATCCTTGTGCAACAAGGCGTGCCTTGTATCTTACAATTTTAATTCTCTCATTTCTTTTTTGCACAAAAACCCATTTATAGCCAACTAATTTTACACCATTTGGGGTTTGGATTACAGGTCCAAAAACCTCACGTTTAGCAAGTGACTCTAATTCTGATTGAATTGCCTCTTGCCATTTTGGCCAATCACATCTTAGTCGACATTCTTCAACAGATTTAGGCTCAAGATCCTCATTGTCTTGCATAAGATTAAGCACAACATTAAATGCGAAAATATTATCCACTATAATTTTCGATCGATATAAATTCAATCACCTGTAGAACTTACTGAAAGTTCTTCATTCACTTGAGTCTCAGGTTCACTGATCTCTTCAGGAATATCAGGATTAATCAGACCTTGAATTTCTTCATGAGACTCTTTTATAGTGTCAATTTTTTCATTTTTTGCGCTTCATTTTCTAGGATTTTTGTCTTTTGAACCCAATGGTCTCCCACACTTCAGGCGTGTTTGGGATTCAGAAGCCATGACACCTATAGATGATCCTTTTGGGATGTCAATTCGGATAGGTACATTCACTGCAGGAATTTGTGACTTTGTTATCCTTTTCAAATCAGTAAATGTGTCTAGCATTTGATTTGCTATGTTTTGCAAATGGATGATCTTCAGGACCTCTTGTTCACATATAGGGGAACGTGGATCAAAATGAGATAATGATGAAACTTTCCATCCAATTTCTCTTTTAAGATCTTTTTTCTCTCCCCCTAATTGCAAAAAAATTATTTCATCAAATCGACAATCTGCAAATCTCCCGTTAATGGCTCAATATAGCGAATTATGGAGGGTGAATCAAACCCAACATATATGCCTAACCTTTTTTGGGGGCCCATCTTAGTACGATGAGGTGGGGATACTGGCACATATACAACACATCCAAAAATTCACAGATGAGTAATATTTGGTTCATGACCAAATACCAATTGTGACGGGGAGTATTTATTATAATTCGTTGGTCTAAGCCGAATGAGTGTTGTTGCATGTAAGATAGCATAACCCCATACGGTAGTAGGCAATTCCGTTTTCATAAGTAGTGATCTTGCAATCAATTATAGGCGCTTAATAAATGACTCTGCCAGGCCATTTTGAGTATGAACATGAGCAACATGATGTTCAATTTTTATCCCAATTGATAAGCAATAATCATCAAAAGCTTGGGATGCAAATTCTCCAGCATTATCAAGCCGAATAGCCTTAATAGGATAATCTGGGAATTGCCCCCTTAATCTTATTATTTGTGCCAATAATTTTACAAACGCCAGGTTGCGAGACGATAAGAGGCACACGTGAGACCATCTTGAAGATGCATCTATTAGGACCATAAAATATCTAAACAACCCACTAGATGGGTGAATTGGTCCACAAATATCCCATGTATAAGTTCTAAAAATTGAGGAGATTCAATTTTAACCTTCATTGGTGATATGACCTAGTAATCAATTTGCCTTGACAACAAGCAGCACATGAAAACTCATCACTCGTAAGAATCATCAAGTTCTTTAATGGATGTCCATTTGAATTTTCAATGATTCGTCTCTTCATTATTGATCCAAGATAACCTATTCGGTCATGCCATAACACAAACGTATTTAAATCAGTAAACTTTTGTTTTATGATTGAATGTGCTTCGATTGTACTCATTTCTGCATAATATAGGCCAGAAGATAGGTTTGGTAATTTCTCCAAAATATATTTCTGGCCTGAGACATTCTTGGTTATACCAAGGTATTCAATATTCATTTCATTTAGTGTCTCAATATGATATTCATTTCGGCGAATATATTTAAAACTTAACAAGTTTCTTGGGGATTTAGAAGAGAACAACACATCTTCTATAACAAGTTTTGTCCCCTTAGGCAGAAATATAGTAGCTCTTCCGGAACCTTCAATCAATTTTGAATTACTACAAATTGTAGTAACATTTACTTTTCGTCTGATCAAGTAAGAAAAGTATTTCTCATCTTTAAATATGACATATGTTGTTCCACTGTCAACTACACATATATCTGCGTGATCGACTATTGATCCATACGAGATTTGGGGCATATCCATATTTTCTTCAAAAAAGATATAAACAAAGTAAAATATTACTATTAAACATGAATATTATACAAACATTATTTATTTACAGAGATTAGTAAAGCATAAACACACCAACTAATACAAACAAACAGAAAAGGAAATTATCTAGATTATTGCGGGATCGTCACTGATCGTTTTTCCTTCAGAGAATACAAAGAAATCAGCTACATCCAGATGCATAGGTCAACATTATCTTCAGAGATGAAATTTGCTTCTGCATTATTATTCATCTTATGTATGAGCGCAACATTATCTTCAGAGATAAAGTTTGCTTCTGGATTATTATCACCCTTTTTCAAGGATGCCTGATAGAGCTGAACCAGACGTTTAGATGATCGACAAGTACGCGACCAGTGCCCCATTCCTCCGCATCTATGACATACATTTTCTGAATTTTTCTTTTGCATCACTTCTTGTCTTTCACCCTTCATTTTATATTGCTGATCATTTTTTGGTGCAAGACGATCATCATGATTATAATTTATTTTACGACCACGGCCACGATCGAAGCTACGACCACGATAGGAGCCACGACCTCTTTCTCGTTGGTGATAATTTGTCTGATTCACTTCAGGGAGTGGCATAGAACCAACATGCCGACTTTCATGATTTTTTATCAATAGGTCGTTATGTCGTTCAGCAATAAGAAGATGTGAAAGTAATTCAGAATATTTTTTAAAATCCATTTCTCGATATTGCTGTTGCAGGAGCATACTCGAGGCAGAAAATGTGGAGTATGTTTTCTCAAGCTTATCATGTTCAGAGACCTCCTCTCCGCATAAATTTAACTGTGATATAATTCTATGCATGGAAGAATTATATTCAGTTATACTTTTAAAGTCTAGTAACCTCATATTAAACCAATCATGATGCGCCTGTGGAAGAATGACCAACTTCAGGTGGTCATATCTATCTTTCAAATTATTCCACAGAACAAGGGAGTCTTTAATAGTGATGTATTGCATTTTCAACCTCTCGTCAAGATGGTGACAGAGAAATATCATAGCTTTTGCACGTTCTTGACTGGATGCCTAGTTATTATTTTTTATGGTTTCTACCAGACTCATTGCATCCAAGTGGATTTCAGCGTCTAGTATCCATGATGAGTATCCTTTGCCCGATATATCCAAGGCAACAAATTCAAGTTTAGAAATATTAGAATTTTTTAGAAAGATAAAATTCTTATCCTTTTTACCTATTTAGAGTAGCTCAAGTTGGCAGAGTCTCGTGCTGATAATGTGTTATAAACTAACTAGCTAACAAACTAATATTAATAAACTAGATTAATAAGAAGAACAAGCAAAGAAAGAGCATAATAATATATTCCAAACTTTTCTTATTTTTCCTTTGTGAATGAAAACAGTGGCTATTTATAGCCAATGAGAAATATACAAACTACTCCCTCCGTCCACAATTGTTTGGCAGGTATACTAAAAATAGATGTCCAAGATTAATTGTCAATTTAAATAATCAAGAAATAGTTAGTCACTTTTTCCAATTCTGCCCTTAATGATAGTGTAGTTCAATTGAAAAGTTATGTGAACTTTTGATATTCTTGGTATAGTAGGGTTATATTAGTCAAATTACACCTTGTATTAGATTTTCCTTGAGGGGTGTGCATGACCTTATCCTGACAAACAATTGTGGACGGAGGGAGTAACACTTAGCCATTGAGAAGTTATCCACTTGGCCAAGTAATGACACCTCAAAAATGAGTGGCCCCACATGGCATCATTTTAGTGTAGCAAGTGATGACATTTAAAGGGTGGCCCACATGGCATCCATTTAGTTTTACAACAGTATTATATTATTCCATTACTATATACCAAAAGTGTATTTCATTCGAAAAGAAAATATTTCATACTTTATCCTAAACCTAAACCTATAAAAACAACAGAAGAGGACCGCATCTCTGAATTGTGACTGAGGTCCAATCCTTCATTTTTTTTATTTTGCTAAATATTTAATACGAAGTTCGAGATTACTTGTTTTGTACACAAATAATTAATATCTTAGTTATGACTTAAGATAATGTGATTTTGTGAATGAACTCTATAATTAGAAATTGAATATTTATTGGGATCTAATTAGTAGAACACATTTCGAATTGCAGCTTAATATATTGAAGAGTTTAATCGATCAATTAACATAGGTATGAGCAGATGCGAACCCACCCTATAAGGTGGGGTGCACGTGCAACTTTGAAAAAACTTGAAGAGTTTAATCGATCAATTAACATAGGTATGAGCAGATGCGAACCCACCCTATAAGGTGGGGTGCACGTGCACCCGTTAACTTTGAAAAAAATCATGTGTATACATGTCTATCTATATTGAGAAATTGACAGAAATTAGGATATAATTAACAATGCACTCATAAGGAACATAAGAGTGATGTTGTGCTACTGGTACAAGCCAAAGGGACCACTTACGAAATCTGGATTCGAATCTAGCTAGACTCCCTTATTTTCATTGTTTTTATTTTAAGTTCATCTTAGAACTCATATTTGAGAACAATAAAGCATTTACATTTACATTTTTCCTTCAATTTTGAATTTGTTATTCTTTCATTTTTTATTTATACCACCTCCAAAAATCTAACATATTGTAGGACATTCAACATTTCAAGTAAACCTCAAAAAGTTTTAGAAGAGAGACATAGCCCTTCTATCTTTGATAAAAAAAATTCCATGTATAAAAAAAGAAGCTTACTTTGTTAAATGAGATTTTCTGCCGCAAATTTTAATCAAACGAACTCAAAATTAATATCGAAAAACAATATCAAATGAAAAGTAAGAAAATAATTATATCTTATGGTGCCCTTTTGTATTCTTAATTAATATTTATATATTTACTCTATTTATTTTAATTTATGGGATTTAATTCATTCTGACGTGAAAAGACATGCAAAATTCATAAGTTTAAATATGTTATATTATTTGTGTGATCATAATATATTGGAAATATAAGTAACGAGACATTAAATATGTTATAATATGTATTAATTATAAAAAAATCATTAAAAATAAAAAATATTTTAATTATTGAAAATGCAAACTATTATTTCTTGATCGAACTAATAAAAAATAGAACAAAAAAATTACACTATGTGTATGTTTGGAAAGCCACCTGATAATTGGAATTGATTTAAGTCTAGTAGTTACACAACCTAATAATTACAATAATCTATTTGTTTGTTACAATGTAATTACGCATATACTGTTTGGATGCACAATTACAGTTATAAGATTAAATTAAATTATAAAAATAAAAACTAATTATAAATTTATATTAGACAAATAAGAAACTTTATAAATGATATTAATTAAATATATTAATTAACAAGCATATGTTCTTAACTAATATTATGAAAAAATAATTGATTAATATTTTACAAATTATTATATTTCAATTGAATTAACAATAAAAACTAAAAAGTACCAGATTTCTATGAACATCATGAAATGCATGTTTGACAAATATAATAATATTATAAATAAAATGTCATAAATTATTTAAATATTTGGCACAAAGATAATCTATCAAATCTAACTAAAAATAAACGAGTAGCAATATGAAGTCTCAAATCAATACTACTAAAATAAATGAAAGTAAAAATATAACGTAAGTTCTAAATTCAAAACAAATTAATCTTATGTCAAATTTCAACATAACATATATAAATATGATTTAAAAGAAAAAAAAACGTAAGTCTATAGCCTTACTTAATAATGAATTTTATTTTAATTTAAAAATTAGAATACTATCAAATTTATATTAAAAAAAACATGACATAAAAAATAGTTAGTACGAAAAATTGCATGAAATCACATGAAGCAAAAGTTGAGAATGAGAAGGAACTGAAATATAAAAAAAAACTCTTAGAATTTTTTTAAAAATAAAAAATTAAAACGAATTTAAAATAATAAAAATAAATTAAAACAAAAAATAAAAATAAAAATAAGAAAATTTAAAGTAATAAGCTTATAATTACACCATGTAATTACAAGCAATTCAAAATCTCTCGATGATAAGGACCTTTTATACCTCTACCGTCCTGCCCCTACGAACACGGCTTGGGCCCGCCAATTCCCCTTCGTCGTACTATCCCCATTCACACCCAATGGCCACAAAGATTAAAGCTAAAATAGACCATAGTTTTATAAATTGAAAAAAAGATTAATTTAACAAAATTAAGGTTTAATAAATGAAAGTAAGGATATACTTACAATAAACATATATTTTTTTGTTATAACTTGATACATGAACCTGCACCATTCACTAGTAGTATTCCTCTTTCTGTATCTCTGTTATGTTGTTTTTTTCATTTCACTGTTCTTTTTTCCAACTCAAAATCATTACTTACTTCATTCTGTCACAGCAAGCAATCACTTTTTGACTAGTTTTGGGGTCAGCAGACTGCGGCTTTCTTCCACAATACATATTTGGGGTATGCAGAATCACTTTCTTTGTTTTTGGAGTTTTCATGCTTATGTTAGAATGATGGGATTTCACCAGCAGCAAGGGTCATTATGCTCTTTTTTTTGGCTTGCAGGTGTGAGAGTTTGGGCCAAGATCATGCAAAGTTGACCTGTTGACTTTAGTGCTCAACTTTTTCAGATTCTTGAAAAGTTTTGTGCTTTCTCTTGAGGTACTCTATTTACCTTGTTTGGGGAAGTGGGTAGCTCAAAGATAGAATCTTTATGCTCTTAAAGAATAAGGGGTGGGGAAAAAGGACTCATATTTCCAATTCTCTCATTTTTCATTGTTTAGTTCAAGCTTCTTTTTTTTGAGATTTTGGGCTAGCGTTGACCTGATTGACTTTACCATTGTTGTCTTGTTACTTGAGGTTTTTGCTCTGTTTGGGGCATTGGGTAGCTTAAAGATTGATTTTTGGTGTTGTTAAGAAGAAGGTGTAGGTTTTGGGAATCAAGAAAAGATTGATTTTTTAGCCTACCCTTGAAGTCCATTTTGTGTTTTGGGTGTTCTGAGCTGATGATATGTTTTCTTTCTATCTTAAAACTTTACTTTGGATGATGACATGGAAATAGAATATTAAGTACTTAACTTTTTTTTGGTGGATTCATGCTCTTGATGCAAGGATTTGGTGTCTGAAGTCATTAAATGTTTGGTCATGCTGAGCATATTATTGATTTCTTGCTCTCTCAGGGATGAATTCTTGCTAGTTTAATTACCAAAGCAATAATTAAGCTTGAACAATGGAGAGCGGCCACGAGAGTTTTGCTGCATCTTCTAATGTATCAAATGAGTGCAGTAGTCCCCAGGAACCAGGACCAAGTGTTGATCATTTGAGTAATTTATGTGGTAGTCTTGAGAAACTCCTGCTTAATCCTGAATATAACTACAGTGATGCAGAAATAGTCGTTGAGGGGATTGATGTTGGCGTTAATCGCTGTATATTGGCTGCACGAAGTCAGTTTTTCCACGAAAAGTTTAAGGAGCAGAATGAGAATTCCTTGAAAAATGAAAAGCCTAAATATTTGCTGAAGGATTTGGTGCGTGTTGCCTCAATTGGCTATGAAGTATTCATGGTCCTCCTGAATTATTTATATACAGGAAAGATTAAGTCGTCTCCTTCAGAAGTTTCGAGTTGTGTTGATAATGCTTGTGCTCATGATGCTTGCCGCCCTGCCATTAATTACGCAGTGGAACTCATGTATGCTTCGTCCACTTTTCAGATAAAAGAACTCGTTATGGTCATAGAGGTCAGTGTTTGCTATGCTGGTTAAGTTCTATATATGCATTTGACTCTCATTCTTGGACTTATCATAGAACTATCCTTGTGATAAGGTTTCTTCAACAACACCCAAAGCATACCAAATATAAATCACATGCTTGACTTAGACACAATCTTTTCAGATTTATATATAAGGATTTCTGTTGAAAATGCTGATGTTCAGAAAACATCTCCATTTTTCCTAGTATATCAGCTTATAAACAAAAATCATCATCATCTAGGAGTCATTGTTTCTGTCATAACATATTATAATTGGTCATATTTTATTTCATTAATGAGCTATCTGACGAGAATTTATGGAGCATATTCAGCATTTTCTGAACTGTCTAAAGACATTTAGTCCTACTTAGGGGCGAATTTAGTATGTAAGTTGTGTGGTCATCCCAACCCAATATATTGGTTCAAACCCTGTATGTGTAAAAAAAATCAACTAAATAAGTACAAGTTATAGATCTCTGACCCGATAAATCATTTGAGCTGTGATAACCCATAAGGTTCAAATACGGAATAAAAAAAGAAATTCAAAGCTTGAATTTGCCTCTTGTCCCACTATGCCCCACGGTCAGTTATAGCTGCTTTGGACCTCAATCGGTAGATTTCTATCTCAGTCTGGATGATGGCCTTGAGGGGACAAGTTGTGCCACATTAGTTCTTACATATTGACAGAGTGGAGGTAATTTTACTATCAAAAAGCTTAAACTATTGCTGTTTTTGTCAGATTCTAGGAAAGAACTCTTGGAAATTTAGCATTCATCGAGTTTAAATGATGTACGTTTTTACTAAATTACTAATCAATGAATCCGGTTGCAGATGAACTCTGTCTGCCATATGTACAGTTTGAGACTTAAGATTAACATCCTGCTTGAGTTAGGGTACCAGGTGTTTATGATTTTATTGCTCTGTCCATGAAAATGAATCTCAACAGCTTACTACAGTCCTGAGCTATTCTAGTTCTATGTATATTTTTTGATTATACAGTAAATGACTTGCTATTGAATTTGTAATGATATTTGTACCAGATAGGAAACGACAGAAGCTTTCCATGAGAATTAATGCTTCTAACTTTGTAGTTACATCGTTTTTTTAATCTAAAGAGTTCTGATTAATGTTCTGTTTGAGTGCAGCGTTATCTCAACAACTTTGTTGATAAGGCTACTCCTGAGGATGTAATTCCTATACTTCTAGTTGCCTTTCACTGCAAATCTAATCAACTTCTTGAACACTGCATCCAGAGAGTGGCACGATCTGATCTAGACAATGCTACTCTTGAGAAAGAACTCCCTCATGAAGTTTTGACTGACATAAAAGCAAGGCGCCTCAAGTCTCGACAAGGGACTGAACAGGAGTCATTAGAAGAAGACTCCTTGAGTGAAAAAAGAATTAGGAGGATTCTGAAGGCTCTGGAGTCTGATGACATTGAATTGCTAACGCTACTCCTGGAAGAGTCAAACGTCACTTTAAACGATGCTTGTGCTCTTCATTATGCAGCTGCCTATTGCAACTCCAAGGTTGTGAATGAGGTACTTGAGCTGGGTTTAGGCGCTGATGTCAATCTTCAGAACTCCCGAGGATATAATGTCCTTCATGTTGCAGCTAGACGAAAGGAGCCATCAATAATAATGGGACTACTTGCAAAAGGAGCATCCGTCTTGGATACTACACGCGACGGACATACAGCACTATCCATATGCCGTAGATTGACTCGGTTAAAGGATTACAATGATCCACCGGAGCAAGGAAAGGCTACTAATAAAGACCGGTTATGCATTGATGTTTTGGAGAGAGAGATGATTAGGAATCCTATGATTGGGAGCATGTCTTCTTCATCATTGGTGTTGGCTGATGAATTACTCATGAGGTTGCTTTTATTTGAAAATAGAGGTAACTTTGTTAAGTTATGTTGAAATGAACTCTCTTAGTGATCCAGTAATCACATTTCTTATACTTATCAAAACCTATCCAATTTAATTCAAATCACATGCTTGATATTGTTGTTTATATTAAGCTAAAACTAAGATGCTTATGCATTCCTGTGTGCTCTGATTGCCATTAATTTTGCATCAGATGCTAAGATTTCAGATGGAGTTTCTAGGTAAGCTGTTGAAATTTCATTTGTGTTGCACAGCTACACCATTTTCCTGAGAAACAAACTGTTGTGTCTGTTTGTCATAGATCAAACAGAATTCAGTGAAATAATGGTTGAGATAATGATCTTTGAAAATGTGCTTGATGTGATGCTAGAACTTAGTTTGTGATGATGCTGCCTGTCGTCCCATATAACAGAAAATTGAGGAACTACATTCCCTACACTTAATTTCGTGTTTCCCGTCTGCTCTGTGTGAGAGGTGTTGGTAGGAAGGAAAAATAAGAAGCTATGACAGGTTTTTGCTGCTTATACTTCAGTCCTAAACTGAAGCAGCAACAAACACAGCACAGATGCTAGGGAATTCTTCTCGGTGCTAATTAGGACTGATAGATGGGCAAGTGTGGTCCGTAAGAGTTGCACTGAAGAAGCCAATCATAACTATGGAATAAGAAGAGTGAAAGACTAACAAGCTTTGTTGTTGAATCTGTCCGTAGACTGATGTTTTATCAGTCAGAATAATACTCGTGTTATATAATTATGGGGTGATAAAAATGTTAAAAGTCTATTTGGTCTTACTTAGGCGCTGTGTCATTCTCTTCTCCTCGACTTATGTTATTTGAATGTAGCTCCTAATTTGGCTTTTCTTGCAGTGGCATTGGCACGGATGTTATTTCCTCAGGAAGCCATGCTAGCTATGGAAATAGCACATGCTGATTCAACCGCAGAGTTTACTGGCCTTTCAGCAACAAATGGCTTATGCAGAAATCCGAGAGGGGTTGACTTGAACGAATTACCATCTGAGCAAGTGAAAAGACTCCAAGAGCGGCTGGTCGCACTACTGAAAACAGGTGATAGTAACTCTGTCTTCTTGATTCATTATTTAAACGAAGGAGGAGCCAGCGTTCCTAAAAGAGATATTTGAACTTTTGAAATTGCAACTTATAACCATTGAGTGATGGAACATATCTTGCATGTTTATAATTCACATAGATCTTCCTTTTGGTCCTACTAGGCTTGATACAATTTTTCAACATTTTTATTCTTCAGTTTCTTACTTAATTACTTATTGAAACTTCAAGTCATTTCCGCCTCTAGGAGATCGCGGAAACAGTATTATAGTTGCTAAATATAACTTCTATTCCTTTCTCCATTTATTTTGGCTTCAAGGATGACAAAACATGTGCTGGATGTTGTAAATGAATGTCATCGAGGCTTTCCACTTCCCCATTATCAGTAGGAATAGCATTTTTTTCCGTGAATAGTCTTTATCCACAACTTCTGCTTTATGAGGATAGCTAGCTTATTAAGGACATGAACCTAGATAGGAAGATTTGGAGGTCGAGGGTAAGAGGTAGCCGAACGTTGTGGTATTAGTTAGTTTATGTGTAGTATCTTATTCTCCTAATGTTCACTATTACAAGTTGTTTCATTTGTTCTGTTTATCTTGCTATTTTGCTGTCGTTTTTTTCTTTCCATCATGCTTTGATTACATTTGTTTTGAGCCGAGGGTTTACCGGAAACAAGCTCTCTACCAACAAATTAAAGGTTACCCTCCCGAGACTCCACTTGTGATGTGAGATTACATTGGGTTTGTTGTAGTCTTTCTCAATATTGTGTTTTTTTGTCTACCTTAATGACAGTGGACACAGGTCGACGTTTTTTCCCAAACTGCTCCGAAGTTTTAGATAGATTACTGGAGGATGACAAACTAGATTCGTTGATGTTAGAAAGTGGCACCCCTGAGGAACAAAGATCAAAGAAGATGCGATACACAGAACTGAAGGATGAAGTTATGGAGGCATTCAAGAAAGACAAAGCTGAAAAGAACTGGGCGGGCTTCTCTACGTCTTCCTCCTCTTCATGTTCTCCAAAGACTAATGTCAGTCACAAGATAAGAAAAAAGTAGATCCTCTCCCTAGCTAAGGATTCTAACGATGGCGGAAGCCTCTATCTTGAAGGGCCGCGTGACACTTTTGAACCTTGTCACGAGCTTAACATGTTTGAGCTCTCCATAGTACTCAACTTTCTTTTGGACACAATCATCTTGTAGAAAAGTACAAAGAGAGTTGATTGATTGTGGGGGTAACTATATAGGGGAAAGAGGAATAAAAGTAGGTACGTACAGGAATGGTTTTTCTTCTGTAATAGTATTAGTACTTGTGTTGAATTGAGTTTATGGTGATATATGCAGAAAAGGATCTTTTGATCAAAACATTTATTCTCCACAAACTTTCTTCTTTCTGGATTTGTTTTGTTTGCTGCAGAAACATGCGTACCGATAGAGGTGAATTCAGGTTAAGCATGAGTAAAGACAGAACAGTTCTTAATATACCAAACCAAACATTGCATGGGAAATAGTTCCGACATAACTACTCTTCAGTATTATTCATATATACTCTATCAAACGATCCGTAATTTCTTAATTAGTATACAATTGTTTCTTTTTTCCACCACATGTATTAGAAACAAACTCCAACACATTTGAGACCACTTGCTCAACCCCATTAGCACACGTTGTATCCACAACAAGTCTTGGAACCTCCACCCCAACATCATAATCCCAACACCCTTCATACCCTTCCAACAACTTCTCCATCTCTTGCCACGTGGACGGCTTATGCCAGCTTGAGCCATATTCCACCAGCTCACTCCTCCGCTCGAGCCGCCTACGCCACTCGGCTTCATCCCTCGGCTTGCACTCCACTACAACAACCCGAGCCCCACTACGATCCGCGATCTCAATGATCCGGTCGAGGTGAGCTCGACGGGAGAGTGGCGAGTCGATCACCACGCTCAGACCTAAGTCTAGCTGAGCGGAGGCGACTCGCCACATGACATCGTATGATAGGTCATTGATGAGTTTTGTGGCTTTAGTGATTTGTTGAAGAGGTTTAGTGCAATCTTTGAAGTGATCTTTGTCTATAAGAGGACATTTGAGGGTTTTAGCTATGGATTGTGCAAGTGTGCTCTTACCTGTCCCTGGATGGCCTTTCATAGC
>JAJOOS010003476.1:0-22218 GCA_029582725.1 Solanum chiquidenum | reverse complement strand
GATAGGTATATTATTTTATTTTTTGTGTCTTTTATATCTAAGTAAAAAGTATTATTTTAAAAATTTATATATAATCTAGCTAGTTAAATAATATGGGAGCTTGGGGTTAGGAGTAGTGGTGTGGGGATGGAGGTTACGTGAGTGGAGAAAAGATAAGGTGTGTTCGAGGATAGAAATGACACGGTTAATATGAAATATTATCGCTTTTGAGACTTATATTTCATATTTCTATTAAAGAAATCATTTTTTCTCATTTCTCGAAAAAATATTTTTTCATAAAATTTACACAATAAAAAATGAAAAAACCAAAAACATTTTCCTCCATACCCAACAGGCCAACACACCCTTAATGGCATATTTTCCCAAACCTTACACTCCATTAATGTTTCTTTCAATTTTTATTATATCGTTCAGAAGTCAGAACTCTTGTCATAAACATTTAATAAACAGTAATTATATATATACTGTTCAGAACCAAGAAACTCATCAACCATGGCCAGAGTGTCAAACTATTTATTGATTTTATCGCTTTAAGTCGCTGATCAATATATTATATAATATAAACTTCGAGTTTTTGGCTAAAATCATTTTTCAATTATAGCTCAAATTTAATGTACATTCTTATATTATCTAAGTGAACAAAAAAACATCCTTATACTATCGAAAAAATAACATGAATCATCCTTCAGTATATTTTTGTTAAGAAATTGATAAAACCAATAAAAAAAAAATTAAATTTGTTCACGTTTTGGCCACGACGAAAAGATCAAAGTTACCTAAAAAGAATAAAGATATGGATAGAAAATGAATCTTCCATCCTTAGGATTTAAATTTTGTGTGTTGTTAGTTTATATGTTTTTTGCATCATCAAGTAAATTGACTTGCAACAATACTAAGTTTTGAAATACTTATACAGTAGGTTCCGATGATTAGAAAGACTATGTAAAAGAAATCATTTTAAAAATATTACGTCCAAATATTTAGAGATTTTCTTTATAAAATATTTAGGGCGTATGTACTATATATACAATGCAATTCACATTTTATACAATGTACAGAAATGCTGAAAATTTAGTGAAATTACGTAGGCATTTAGTTATGAAATAAAAAAAAATACTTTATTTGAAATTTTTGAAGTTGGAGTAGTATTTGGCCATATTTTTACAAATAATATTTAGAATTTGAATATATTTTTTCTAAATATGATTTAAACCCTCAATTTCTAATTTTTTTAAAAACCATCTAACTTGACTAGCTTAACCATGTGTACATATATTCATTCGACTTGACACTTTTTTTGTTGGTGGCGTGAGCTTCTTAAAAAAATAGACAGAAGAATGAATCTTGCAACTTTTTAGATTGTTCAAGGATGTGTTTTGTTCACTTATATAACATAACGATGTACTTTAGGTTTATGTCATACTTTAGGAATGATTTTAGCAAAAAACTATGCAAAAGGAACAAAAATATCCATTATCCACTTTTACTAGTTCATTATAATAAACATAAACATCAACTTTCACTTGTTCAGCTTAAAAACTTTAAAAGATAATTCATCACTTTATTCTTAAGTTACCTTTGTTATAATAAAAATATTATTTTATTTAGAAAAAAAGATCAAAAATGTCCTTAAACTATGTGAAAGAAACAAAAATGTCTTCCGTTTGTAGTTTGGTCCAAAAATATTTTTGCCGTCAATACTTTGATCAAAAAATGCCCTTATTGTTATTTAATGGGTCAAAAATGTTCATTTTCCAAATAAACATATTATTATTTTCTTTTTGACGCATTCTTTTTCGATTAGTGTTTTTTTTTTTAAATTAGCAAATGTTTATCTTACTTCAATTTAGAAAAAAAATAAAAAATGAAAATATTTCTTATATTATTATTATTTCTTATCGTTCATAAATATAAATTAATGATGAATATACTGTGATCTTATATATATGACATATATTATCTGTTGAAATGGTGCATGAAGTTATTTTATTTTAATTGATAGAATGAGATTAAGAAGAAAAATATCTCCTACATTTTTATTTGTAAAGTGATTTTAGAAGAAAGAAAACAAGAATAGTGTTCTTTAATAATATTTTAATTAAGAAGAAGATGTGTTTAAAAAGAAAATAAAAATATTTGTTCGGAAAAGAGCATTTTTGACCCATTTTGTAACTATAGGGTATTTCTGAATCAAAGTATTGACTGCAAAGACATTTTTGAGCTAAAATATTGACGGTAAGAGCATTTTTGAGTCAAACTATAAACAGAGGACATTTTTATTCTTTTCACATCATTTAAAGACATTTTTGACCCTTTTCCCTTTTATTTATTGCTCCTTACAAAATATATCAAGTCAATATTGGATATGTAAAAATAGAGGAGGAAATATAGATTGAAATAGAAATTAAATTTTGGCTCGTTGTCGTAAGTGAATGGATACAATGCTACTAATTATTATGTTGGAGCTGCTACCTAAGTTGGAACTATATATTTAATTGTGACTGATGTTTTTCCATGTGGAGAAGGAGGATTGAATGAGTTCCATCTTTTCATGCTATAAATAACATGTCAAATCTGATTAGTTGTGGCTTTGAGCCTTTTTCTTCCAAAACGTGTAGAGAGGGTTGTACTCACCCCCATTTATTTCCCTTTCAATTGCTCGTACGATTTGGAAGCTATACCTATATCTTTTACTCCTATTAGTTTACAACTAGCTTACTTTTTTGTATATTCATCCACGAGGGTGGAATGACGTACAACAAAATTTTATATTGGATCAATTAACGATGTAAAATAGGCGAATTAAGTTAAAATTAGAGATATTGAAATGTGGTGAAATAGAAATTATGTTAAGTTTTGAAATGTTCAAGTTTACTTTGGGCTCAAATAGGTTGGGTTCAAATGGGATTAAACACGGGTTGGGTCTTGACCCAACTAATTTGATCCGTTTAATCTCAATAATTTTAATATATTGTTATTTAAGTTTTATAACTTCAATTTGAATTTCAACTCAAAAAAAAAATTAAAAAGAAGTTACAAATGGATAGATAAATCCTTAAAGATATAAAATAGATAATAATTCATACATTCAATATATGAACATACATTACATCAATGCAAATAAAGAATCTTAAAATGGGTCGAAATTGGAGATTAAATTGACCTCAATTGTGAATTCTCTTAAAATGAGTTAAGGCTTGAATAGATTGAGATTAAACCCAATTTAAATTATCTTAAACCTAATCCTTAAAAGTATGGACAGATTACATATAATTAAATTCATTTTTGACATTCGTAGAATCGATCATATTGACATATGAAACTTCGACGGTGTACAAGAAAAAGTTTTATGAAACCACACTAGTTCCTTGTTATATGAAATTTAAAAATAACTCATTTAGGCTTATCAACTTGTTTACGCTAGTGACTATAGGTGTGTTTGTAGAATATTACTAATAATAAAACTTATTTTTCTTATTTCCATTAAAAAAAAATTATCTTTTATTTTTAAAGAGTTTGTTTTTCGAAAGAAAATATTTGATCAATCAACATAAAAAAAATGTAAAATATTTTAATTCGTACCGAACACACCTATGCGGTTAATTACTATGTTTGGACCTTCAAATTGTTGTGTTGGATTCCTTGTCTACGACATACTGTTTTGCTATTTCTTCCATATGGGCCGCACTTGCTGATCAGGCTCATATAATATTTGATTTCATATGCACATTGAGATATTGAAAACAAACAATAATTATTTAGTGTTTAGATTTGGAGACCACATCTTAATATTCAAATGTGTATTCAGATCTAGACACCAACCTTTTAATGCAAATCTTAATATTCAGACGTGTATTGAGATTCAGAGGTCTTAATCTTAATGAAAACAAATGGGGCCTAAGTTGCTGGAAGTCATTGCCCCTAGTTCGGATAGTTTTTATTTATTTTTTCTTAAATATGATATTAATATTTAATTTTTATCTTTATTTTTCATTTAATGAAAATTTGTGAATTAAAGTATCTTAATCTGTGATTTAATTTTGTTTGGCATAAATTTAGATATTTTTTGTCTTGTCTAACATAAGTTCTGTAGGAATTAAATTATGTGGATAAGTAGTGTAGTATTTCTGTGACCTAAATTCACTAAACTTATGTCTTACTCAGCATAAGTTTGGTAGGAATTAAGACATGCCTGTTACAATAACTTGTGGGTTCTGAAATTGAAATTTTGTCTTCATCAACATAAATTCGGTAGGAACTAAAGTTATGTCTTTTTACAATATAATTTATGGTTTCTGAACTAAATTTTTGTCTCTATCATTATAAATTCGATGGAATTAAGCGGCATAACTTGTTTTGTATTATGATACAATAATATAAAGTTATGTTGAACGAAAATTATTTGTAATTTTGACGTCAAGAATATTTTTAGCCATTTATGTTTTCATTTAAAGTGATGAAAGACAAAAACTAAATAATCATCCCAAAATAGAGGCATTTGTGAGCTGCTAGCCTGCTACGTTTACTTCTGGGCTTAGGCCCAATTATGTTATAGAAAGGACAGGCCCTAAACTGTACCGGTCCGAGGTAGGAAAACTTAACAGAAAGTCCTACATAAAGACAAAAACCAATAAATAGACCTACATGAAGATTGAAGACAAACCAAAAAAAAGAAAGAAAATCTTGTAGCTAACTAACCTAAACTTTGTTTTATTGGTAATCCAATAAAGACTACGATTAGCTTCTTCAAACTAAACACTCCTAGCTATTAACTACCACCTATCTCAATTAATAAACTAAACTTTGTTTATTTTTGTTATTAATGTTAAGATCTTGGGGTGTTGCTCAACCCTCGTTCCCCCCTCAAGGGTTGTTAAAATTAAAAAAGAAAAAAACATTTCCAAAAATATTATGATCCCACATGCAAACTAAAAACTTTTTATTGCAATGTTCATAATATTTAGCTTCAAAATAGAAAAAGTTCAAAGCTTCAAGACTAATAAGAATATCTTTATTTCTACCTAAAATAACTCCTTTTTTTTATATATAAAATAAGTTGTAGACTTCTTATTTCAATTTTTTCTCCATTTTCCTAACCTCAAAATATAAACACAATATAATACTCTTTTTTATCTATAATAACTAGGACTGTTTAAAACTGAATAGAAATCGATAATCTGAACTGAAAAAATATTATTGGTTTATTGAGTTATTAATTTAACGGTTTTGATTTCTTTTTTGTTATCGAGTTATTGACTCTTAACAGTTTGAAATTTTTTCTTAACGGGTTAACCGATAGCCCGATAGTAAATTAAATAATTTCATTTATACCATTTTGTATATAAAGTCTTTGATTTAGAGTTTATTTCCTACTTTTATTTATGACTGTCTCAAACTCTTGGTTATTCTACAATGTAAAAGTGTTTACTTTTGAGCAAAATGCAATTTGCGAATTCTTGTGCATGAGTCATTTGGTTTGTCACTTTGTTTCTAAGTGATTTTTAAGGATTTTTTTTGTGTGTCAAATCTTAACGGTTAAACAGTTAATCAAACCGTTAACGATCAATAATCGATAAGCCAATATCTTAACAGTTTTATAACGGTTTAACATCTCTACAAAACCGATAACTAATAACTCAAACCAATAAACTTCAAAACCGAACCGATACACAAACACGTAACAACTCCTCATCCACTTCTCAGTTTCTCAATACACGAAAATATCCTTTATATAATTATCAGATTTTTTTTATATACTAAAAAATATCAAGATAATACTCATAATTTGAGATGTAGTAGGTTAATTAGTAGTCACACATAATGAAGGGAACTAGTAACGTGAGTGATAATTACAATTTACAACCACTTTCTCCCTTTATGTCCACCGTCATGCGCTTTAATATTGTGATATTAAAATGCTTTTTTTTGCTACCACAGTTACAAATTATGGTAAGTTGACATGTGTTGGCTTTTCCAGTTCTAGCGTCATAAACTATGGTGAAATGAATGAACAGTGAGGGAGCGAGTAAAGTTATAATAAGCTATGGCGAAGTGCTGAAAATAGAAAGCTGATGAACTGATCTGTGGAAAACGAAGAAATATTGAGGAACTAATGAACGAACATAATGATCTTCTGGACTGAAATTTTGAAGTAATGGCTAGGGTTAGGAATTATTGTTCCATTTCGAAACCGGCGATTTGGATCTGGTTAATCTCTGCACTTACCTTTTATCTCCTCTTCCTTATGGCTAATCGCAATTCTACAGGTAATAGTAATGTTGATTTATATATATTCATTCATTAAGTTGTTTCCTTTTTCTTTTTTTTTTGTACATATTTTGCTTTGGTTGTTGTGAAATCAGATTTCCTCATAATTGTTGAAGTAAGTAATTAATTCTGTAGATTATTTAAATTGATTCTTAAGTGTGTTTTTGTATTACTTTATTTCTTTATCTGCTGCTTCGCCGATAATTTAGCTTGTTGTTATCCTTAATTAATTAGCTCAGATTGACTTTCCATAATTTTTTTTGTGTAGAAATGCACTTAATTCTACTCAGGGATTTGTATATAGTATATTGTGATAGCTGAGTGAGACATAGCGGTAATCGAAAAACAACCAGACAGAGATATTGATACATCGAGATCTCAAATGCAGGATTTTGGTAATTCTCTCTGTGTAAAGCGTGAAAGGTTTTTTATTCTTAATCTTTTTCTTAATAATAAAATGGTAGATTCTGACTTGTAATTGGGAGGCTTTTTTCTTGCTTTTGTTTTTCTTTCAGTTGCATGAAAACGGAGTCACTTGTGTTAAGTTTATCACTCTGCTAGTTATGTTTAAACAGTTAATTTTTGTGAAAGTTGAGGCCTAAGTTGCCTCACCTGTGTCGGATTCTCCAAAAATACACTACTTTTGGGGAAATCCAACACACACCCATTGACATTTTTGAAGAGTCCGAGCAACATAGGTTGAGGCTTTAATCTCAGTAAAACTGTTAATCTAGATGAAAGTTGAGGCTGTGATGTTTCTCTTAATTTCTTGTTAGGCGTGTTATCTTTATTGTTGTTAATTTTGATACGTGGTTCTGATGGAGGAGCATTCTTTCCATATATCAGTGATGTTACATTTAAATGTAGTGCCATTTGGAATCTCCTTTACTGAATCGGACTCCAGAAGAAAAGGTTTTGTCTCCCTTTTTAAAACGATTATGTTTGCAGCATCGAATTCTGGTTTTCTTTGCATGTAATCCAGAAGACAATAAAACATCTTGGGAACTAATATATGGAGAAACCATTTTGAATAGGATAGCTTGCTATGTGTTAAACACGCACAAAAAAAAACCCTATTCTGTTACTTGAATTGATAAGTAATTAAATGGTTGGAACAGAGTGGTCTATCTCAAATGCGGAGCAGAGGTCTAGATTGTATGAAAAGATGGAGAAAGACTTGGAGGATCACGGAGCTGCTTTCCTCAAACAGGGAGAAACTACTCAATCACTTTCCCTGTCAGATCTGTTTATTCTCAAAGATGGAGCAGTCACTCCTGTACTCAAGGTTAATTTCACTTATTAATCAACATTCATCCATGTTCTTATTTGTTGTGTCTAAACTGAAGGTGGTTAATTTCCTTCTGCGTATAGGCGGCAAATCCCCCTGTGCGAGCGAATGTTTTGTATCTCAATCCAGAGTATTCTGTCCCTATTGCGTAAGTTTTGCCTTTTGATTTATCTGGAAAAAATCAGCCACAAAATTTCCTGTCTAGCACTGAAGCAAAAGCATTTACGTTTAGTTAATATTAAGAAAGCCAAATTTGCCTATTTTGAAGGGCAATATTGGCTACTCTTACAAATTTGTTCAGTTATGTGAATTCTACTTTTCATATTGAACTTGGAATTGCTATATTCACACTTGTTCTCACCTGTTTTTTTGTAAAGGGATGCTGTGAGATCTATATTCTTGCCACATTTTGATAAAGGTATGGTGTCTTTCTTATTGATTAATATTTGGAGGGATGAGTTAACCCTTTTTTAAACATCTCTCATTCTATTAATTTGGATGCTTATACACGTGTTGCGTAGCAATTTGGTTTCAGAACTCTAGTTTATATCACTTTAGCATGTACCACGGTTCCCATCACATTACTGCTGTCCCTGCTTCTGAATCAGAGGTAAAAACGCTTTTAGATGAAAAAGTATCTTAGTTTATGTTCTTTCTTCTCATTGAATTGTTATGTTGATGATGCTGAGAGTGTTCTGTGTTTCCTCAGATTGAAGCTGAAGCAAATGCTGTTAGAGCTGTTTCTGAGTCAATCTGCCCACTAAAAATTACCCTAGACAGAGTGGTTCTGACATCAACTGGGGTGTTAGTAGGTTGTTGGCAGGTATTTTAATTAACTTCAATCTCTCCCCCTCTTCATCTTAATTTATCTCTCTGGAGTATTTTAGCACGTCTCTAAAAAATAAATGTTTGAGATAAGAATACTGCCAGAGCTCAACTCTACAGTTTTTGTTTTTTCTTTTATTCTGAATGTAGGCCATTCTAGACACATTGATGTTTCAAGCTTTCTTAGGCAGTTGTGGGAAACTCATCTTTGCTTTTGGATATAATCTTGCGCTGTATATAATATTACTTATGCTCGCAAATAGATGATTAGGAACCTACATTACATTGATTGTTCATCTGCATCAATATCTGTGTTGGTATGCCCTGGCTATGCTGTCTTTATTTTTCAAAATACGCTAAAAGGTAGCATGAAAATTTGCGGGGTCCCAACCCGGCTAACATCCACATCCTTATTGGTCCACCATGTATGCGTCCATTTAACATAATTAGGGACTTCAGAATATCAATGTATTTGCTGAACTTCAGGTCTACTTTTCCAACTGGTTATTAAGTCTTGTATGTAAAAGCAGTATTATACCTATTATTTCATTATCAAGAGATGCATGGTTACGTTTGCAAGTCATGCCTTGCTTTAACGATGTTCAATATAAAGGATGTGAATTCCTCGAGTGTATCTGGTGACATAAATGAGGCAAAGACTTTTTCCTTGTTCATGAATCATGAACATCTTATCTCAATGACCATAGCAATGAGTTATATCTTTTAAATTTATTTATGTTGTTTCTCTCCTCTAAGAATGGCTTATGATTGACTCAAATTACTACTCTACAAGTGGTGCACCACTTTGCAATGGTCATTACATGTTGCAATCATTAGGCTAAAAAATATAATGGAGATATAAGTTGGTGAAATTGTATTTTCTTCCTCTTTACACTTACATTTTATGTTTTTATTTGTAGGTGGACTCTGGAAGTGATCCAGTAACTATCAGACAAAAATTGAGAAATGCTCTCCCACATGCACCTGCAAAGCAACTTGTGAGAGCTAAACAAATCTTTTCTGCTTTACATCTTAGTGAAGATGCTTAATGTCTTTGCACTTCAACCACTTGGTGCTAATTAACTCACATATATTCAGAAAGCTGTAAATATAGTGTTGGCAGTTAAACCATTATGACCTTTAATGATAAATCAGCCATTGCTATTGCATGATTCTTCCACTCATGGTCCACCCCCTTTAGGTTTTAGGACTATTTTCTTTGGTTTAAACTCTTGTCTTCTCAAGATAGTACTGTTAAAATAATACATCAATATTTCTAACATTTGCTGACCACACTTCCTTGGTGCTGCAGTATGATGCTGTAATGCTTCATACCTCATTTGCCAGACTTCTTGGACACCCTAGCAGTTGGCCTGAGGTAGTTTATTACTAGCATCTTTGATCTGTTGCCTGCATTTTTAATCGTCTATTGTTTTATTGATGTTTAATCTGGAAATCACTGCTTATTCCCCTGTGATACGTTGTTTTTGGTACTAAAAGGAAATAGCACTAATTAACTACTAGCAGTTACAAAAAGTCAGGATGTTTAACACCTCGTCATAGTTCAAGAAGAGTTAAAGCATAAGGGGATGGGGGCAGACAATAAAATCTTGATGGAGATCAGTCCCACACTACCAGTTTGCTTCCTAGTGTTGGGCATCTTACTATTGAGAGGGAAGAACAGTTTTTTTTTTAACGTGGGAAGATGAAGGAAAACCAAAACTATCAACTTGAACTTCAAATAAGGTAAAGATAAATAATGATTGTTTGAAGGAAGTTCATTTGAAATCTTAAAAGCTTGTCTAAAACATGACTAGGGGTGATTCAATTGAAGAGACTGTAACAATTTGTTGGAAAATCGCCCTCACAGTCTGGGCTCCAAATAAACTACAATAAGACTAGACATCATTTCAACCAGAGCTCTTTTCCCCTTGAAAAGTTTTATGATGAGTTTTCCCTTAATTTTCATCCCAAAAAATAGTCACTTGGTTAATTGAATGTTTTTCTTGTTCTTTCAACTTTCCTTTATCTTGCACAGGAAGCAAATAAGGTTTCAGAACTCCAATTTCTCCATGAGCTCGTGAGTAGATTAAACAACAAAATCCGTGGCACTAAGGTAATTTTTGGTTTTTATCTAAATTAACCCTCATCGCCTAATAGTGAATGCATTGACCCCCTCCCCCATATGATGTGCTCGTGTTGGCCATGTCTGGAACTCATGATTCTGCGTTTGGAAGGATTATGAGGCACTTTCATACACTTCAACATGTGTTTTAAGAGAAGGAAACAATTTGAAGCTTAAATCTCAAAATGGGATGCCATTTTGCAAGACTTGATACCAATTTTGAGTATGTGTGGTCTTGTTGTCTCCCCACTTTCATAGAGAAGCCAATTTTACTCTCCGTTATTTTACCTAAAAAAACCTCCAAAAGAGGCAACACAGCTCCTTAGAGCATTTTTGGGGAAGTGATGGAGGTGAACAGTTTGGGTGTAAAACAAGTTGGAACGTTCTTTGTAAACCTTGATGAAGCAGTGGCTTGGGATTATATGACCTTGTAACATGGATTGTAGCTGATTGCAAGTAAAAGTGGAACATGTGGTCTAAACATCCTGCAAATAGGATTTACTCTAATCAGATAGTGTGTATACAGAGTTTCTAGAGCATAGGAATTTGTTGTGGGTTGTTCATACCATAGAATTGTTCCTGGGCTTGGGAAAGATGCTAAAACTTGGACCTCATCCAAGTTATAGAAATTAGCTAGTAAAGCCAGGTTTCCTTTTTTATAGCAGAAATCATTCATGTTTGAAGGGTTACCTATGCTATACATCTAGCTTGAGAAGCTATATCTCTCATCGGAAGATATACCATGTCATTATAAAATACCTAGTTGGACCCTAATGTGCTCAATTTTTGTTAAAAAGCAGTCTTGCTTTGTTAATGTCTTTCTGATCTTCATTCACTTATTTCAAATGTTGCAGGCTACTGTCGGTGAGCTTTGGTACGTTGAGGAATATGACATATTAGCGCTTGCGTTGGATGGAAGAATGAAAGTCCGCAAGTTACAGCTTGGCTGTTCGAAAGTGTGAATCGATCTATGAGAATAGAGTATTGAACCTTTCACCACCGGCTCCTGTATGGCAAAGAGTCAAAGACATTGATCATACGAATTCTGATGTACAGCTATATTCACTTCCACTATCTATACAAAGGAGCGCTAAAAAGTTGGGATATTACAATGTATAGTTTGCTATTTGAACATTTTCTGCATGATACTTAAAATTTATAATATAAGTTTGCTAAAAGTATGTGGTGAACATTTTCACTAGTGTCAAGTCTTTGGTGTAGAAGTTAAGTTGGGGCCAAATCTCTGTATATAAAATGAGCTGAATTTTATCTTATTGACTAATGGCATATGCTTTCCTCTTAAGTTGATCATTGTCGCTCTTTACCCTCGGAGATGCCACCTTAAGACTATTGTTACTCCACAACAAATTCGCCACCAACTACACCCACCCACACTCAAAAAAAAAAGACATAAAAATCTCCCCCAAATCAGACGATCTCTTTCACGCCTTCCATCATTACCATTTTCCTCTGTCGATATATTAAACCTATCTCGTTGGCCATAATATTGTTAGATGTTGTAAATGATTTAGGAATTGAATATTATGTATATGTATGGGTTTAGCATTAGAAGGTTTAGGTGAAGCTCTGACATCACTATTGAGGGTATTTACTTTTGAGATCAAGGAATAGAAACCTAGTCATTGAGGTTTATGAGTGTTGAAGACAATGATAAAGTATGGAATTAAATCTTCTCTTTTTCCTTATAAAAATTGACCTATATAAAAATTGACCTATATGTTGAAAATTTTATATCGTTAATCAATTAATGACAAAAAATAGATCTTACTCTAACAATTAACCAAAAATAACCCTCTTTGTAAAGCTCATGGGTAAAATTTGGACCTTTTGTCCTAAATAAAATGAAGGGTAAATTAAAAATAAAAATTGGAGGATAAAGAGAGAGGTGGTTTAATAATTTGTGTGGATTTGAGCAAGTGAGAGGAGAGGAGTGTGTTAAAGGTAAATAAAGATGACATGACATGGGCGAAAAAGCGAAGCGAGTGGAAATTGCAAGCATAAACGTGTACGGCTTTGCTATTTGACAAAAAAACAAAGCTCGCGTGGTACGCATCTCATGCGTTCCCCACTTGATTCTTCCCTCCACCAGCTGCTCGCCACACGCCCCTCCCCACCCACAACATATTAAAAAACATCCAATCCTAATTCCTTCTTCCCCTAATTTCATTTTCACCATTCCATCCAGGTATAATTTTTCTTTCTACCTCTTTCAATTTCAGATCAAATGTATTGCTCTATAGTTTTAATCATTCTTATCTTTAAGCCCTATTTGTGGTGTGTTTGAAATGATTTACTTCGTTTAGGATGCTAATTCTTTGGGGTTTCGGTTTTACAAAATTTTATTAGGTTTTTTTACGTCGAGAGAGGCAGAGGCGCAGAAGTCACAGGGATTCTTTTACAAAATTTTTGTTCTTGCTTTGGTGAGGAATTGGGAACTAAATGTTTTCTTATCAATAAATAATTAATTGTAGAAAATGGGGATTAAAGAGTATTTTTTTTTTAGGTTTCTGCTTCGCTTGAGTTTTACTTACCTCAATTTAAGGTTGTGTCTTGTGTTCCGCTGTTTAACAGCAAAGCATAGGAAATAGATGGTGTCAGAAAACCGACTGATTAAATGAAGTATACCGCGTTAACGCTGAAAATTTGTTACTTCAAATGAATTTAGCTTGATTGTAACACTTTGATCAGGTTGCTTGTTCATCATTTGATCAACTGGTATCTAATTTTGAACAATAGCAACTTACCTTTTGTTCCCTTTTCTCAGGACAACCAATAGAGTTTCTCACCAAAGCCTACACGGTGGACTCGAATAAGAGATGGATACAGAAAATCCTGCTCCAATAGTTGAAAAGGATACCACAGATGCCGAGACATCATTAGATAGGTCAGTTCTTTTAGATCTTCCACTTTTTGTAGCCTGAATGTCTTGTCATTTTTTCTCTCTTAAGTATGGGAATCTTCAATAAACCTGTGGTCTCTTTGTTTTTAAACTTATAATGTGATTTTTTTGATAAAGTAAGTGGTATTAATAAAAGGCATCATGGCATCAAGAAGATGCGAGAATTACAAGATCTGACATTTGAGCTTACAAAAAATCTCTAGGTGACTATACAAACCATCTAAGCCAAGAACTAATGAGTTAATAAAGTCCTGAAGTTGTGCATTAACAACACGTTACAAATTGGACCTATACAAATTGGCAATACACCTTGCCTTGAAGGTACGAAGTTGACTACCCATCAAAACATCTCATTCCTCTCTAACCAAATACACCAAAAAAATACAAGCAGGTATCAAAATCCAGATCTTCTTGATGATTTTGTCAACTCTCCATAGGCAGTTCTCATAAGCATCCTTAACTGAGAGGGGTGTGGCCAATTAAGACCAAAGAGACAAAAAACATGTTCCATATTTTTGAGGCCACCTCACAATGAAGAAGATGTCGGGTGGTTTCAGCCTCTTTTTTGCACCTATAGCATCTGTTTGGGAGCTGTATTTTCCTTTTCTTTAGATTGTCTTGGCTAAGATGCCTCATATAGAGCTGTCCAAGACTCCAAGTAAAACAAACAACCTTAGTTGGCAGCTTGGTCCTCCAAATGAGTTTCCAAGACCAGTTGTCTATCATGGGGTTTCTAGAGTATAATTGTTGGTACTCTGCCTTGATTGTATAAATTCCTTCTTTTTGGTATCCCCATTTGAGCTTGTCAACTTCCTGGGGATGTGATTTTTCATGCAAGTTTGATGCCAAAATTTCTTCTTATTCAAAGCTTAGCTTCTGATTTTGTTAAATTTGCAAGGGCATTGACCCCTTATGTAGATAGAGAACAGATTTATGCCTCCATGGACGTAGAAAAAATTATTCTGTATTGCTGGGATCCTTTTTTCTTTTTTCTTTTGATACTAGAGAAATCTCATGTGAGTTAGCTGACATACTGGTCAGCTCGGTAGGGATCTTTTTGTGGTTGATGATACCAGCTAGGCAGCAACTATTTTTTTTCCACAAGTTTAACACATTATAAAAAGCCCAGAACCATACCTTGTTCGGTTGTAGACATTGTCTCACTGACTAACTTGCAAAAGTTCCTCACAAAATTTAGAGAATGTATTTCTGCCTCTTCATAACTCTATTCTCATATCTTTGAATCCTCATAAAAGTTCCCAAATCTCAGGATAAATACAGTAATAATTTGTGTACTCAGTTCATGTATTTATTTTGACTGCTTTCTGCATCATTATCAGTGGCATATCTATACGAGTACTGATTGTAAAGCTCTCTTGTTACAGCTCTCATCTCAGGAAGAAGATTCAGAAGAAAGTTCCAAAAAGAATTCACAAAGCTGAGAGAGAGAAAATGAAGAGAGAGCATCTGAATGAGCTTTTTCTTGGTTTGGCTGATGCTCTTGGTAATTTCTTGATTGCTTATAACTTTCCCATGTCCGCCTCTGACAAATCCCCGGAAGTGGTTCCTCTAGTGTACATTTTCAGTAAATAGATTGGCTAATTTATTAGACATGGTGCCTTATTGGTGCAGAACTATCTGAGCAGATGAATGGAAAAGCCTCTGTATTGAGTGAAGCTGCTCGATTTGTAAAGGACATGCTTTCTCAGATCAAGCATATGAGGACAGAAAATACAACTTTGTTGTCTGAATCTCAATATGTAAGTGTCCTAATTTCTGGGAGTTTTGCCAGCTTGGAGATGCTGCCCATTTTTTCTCTTTTTAATGTCCTTTGAAGTTTGAACCTGGATTCACATAGAACATTGTGCCACTAGACGGACATGGTATATACACTAAATAGGATAAATATGAGGTCCAAACTGAGAAGAGTTGCACCCCCTTGAAATGAGCCGGTGTTCTAATTATCTAATGTGAGCTCTCCAGTAACTCAAGGAAGATACCAAAAAATGATGTAATAATAAGACGGTGGGATTCATTTTTTTATGAATGATTGATTTTGCCCTTCATTCCTCATCCAGGATGTCTGATCCACTCAGTTGCAATCTATACATTACAGCTTCACATATATTCTGCTGTTATTCTTTTCTAGTTCTGCAGTCACTAAACCTGTCTTATTGACAGCTTAGCGTGGAGAAAAAGGAGCTTGAGGATGAAAATACAGCTCTAGAGGCTGAAATTAGCAAACTGCAGAATGAGGTCAAAGCAAGGGAAGCTGAGACTAGTTTTGACCTAAATCTAGCTCCTCCTGAAATTCATCACACAGAGTTTGCCTCACAAACTAACTATATGAGATTGCCTGCTTCGGAGCACGCATTTCAGCAGTCACAGATGATGAACCCTGTGTACGTCTTTCCCTTGAGTTCTAATCCTCAGGCTTATCCAGCGCCTGATGCTGCAGATTCCTTGGCTATGCCCACATCTACTGTGAAGAAACCACAGCCCAGATACCCCACTCCAAATGATGTATGGCCATCCCAAATCCTTGAAAAGAGGCCTCAGTTGTTGCGACAGGAGGTTCAAGATGGTGCATAATAATAGTAAGTCTAGTAGAAACGAGACATTTGTTCATAGGGAATGGCATGTATAATTAGTTAGGTCATGTAGATTTAGACGATAAGCAGCAGCAGCAGATTCAGCAATACTTTGGACTTGCAGCTCTATTGTATATAACCTTTTTGTTGTATTTTGATCAGCAATAACCTAGTTTTTCTGTCAAGTATCGAGGTAGTATCAGTTGAGATCAACCATACCATAGCAGTGTTAGATATACAGAAATATGTTGGTGAACAAAACCTGTAAGTAGGCGCTTGACGTGACAACTATGGATTTTGATGTTGAACTCTAACAATGTTCTTACTGTTGAGGTCATTTTCAAGCTCTGGGTTTCTCTAAGGTGGCCAAAATTAGTCCTAGTCCCTTCTATTTTGACAAGGTAGGAGACGGAGAAGTGACTTTAAGTATCATTATTATTGTAGAAATCTTAAGAAAATGACAGAATTGGTCTCGTGTTTGGGAGTTAGTTTGAAATAGTCACTTGGATATATTTTTTTACAGTATTTTTGTCCTTCCATTAAATTTATGAAACGTGATTTCAGTTTTCGTCAAATATTTAACAGATGTTTGCTATTAAATTAAATAGAAATTGAGGGGAAACAACAGTTGTTTTACAATGTTGACAAGTTAAAATATGCTCACTTTTGATAGTATAAACTATTAAAAATAACGACACACACTATAATTACAAAAGTAATGTTTGGAAAGGTTAAAGTATATACAAAATTGATCCGTGTTTTGAAGATAGAAAAAATGTTTTAATTTTTTAAAAATATATTTGAAGGACTATTTTAATAAACCTATCCAAAAATAAGAAGTAGGTTTTCTCATTTGAGATCTTGCACTCACTTGCTTTAAGTTGGGATTTCACTAGAACCTACCAAAAATGGTCTTTTGTGTAAAAAGAAGAATGGGTAGGAAGGGACAAATATACAAGTCCCGCAAAGTTTGGTTGAGTTGTTGGATGGTCGCACGTATATTATCAATTTTTTATTCAGCCAACTCATCTTTTAACGTGAAGGTGTTTTTTTCGCTCGGTGTTCGAAGTTCGTATTGAAGCTTCAATTAAATTTGAATCACGTACATGATCTATTTGAAAATGACGCTCCCAACATGATTTTTCTCCACTCAAACCTGAGGTGTTTACTGCAAGAAACATTTCTTTTTATATTTTTGCAGAAAAAAATCATGGTAATTGTTTGAAAAATAATTCTTGTGAAACTGAAGATTAAAAAATAACAATCAAACTAGACTACCTAAGTTCTAACGAACTTTGCTTTTTTTGTTACCCCAACATACAGTGAATTTAATTATAGACCCTAGTTACCTTTTCTCTTCTTTTCCTTTTTCATTATATTATTGAGCTATGTTGTTAATTTGACCTTAATTTTTTTCGTGTGGAAGTTTTTAATTTACAATAAGAGATCAAAAGTGAGAAGGGACACGTGAGAAGCAAGTATAAGGCAAAATAATTGCACAACAGATGGAGCCAAAGTTATATTCATACTTTTTAGATTTCAACTTTATGTTATTGTGGAAATAGTTTTTTCCCTTCTTAATTTCTTCCTTCTCTTTTGCTAGTGGAAACAATTTTTCTCCGGATATGGACATTATAATGTACCAATCATGGCTTTAACTGAAAATGATAATTAGTAAAGCAGATTCACTATAATGAATTTAGTCTGTAAAAAAAAAAGAGTCATATAATTATATTTTAAAATAATTCATTTATTCTTAATGAAATAATTTACGATCATGTAAATAGTTAAAACTTATTTCATAAGTTTAAAAAATCTATTTTTTTTTTTATATTTCGTAGATAATTAAATGATGTCACATAAATTGAGATGAAAGAAGTAATAATATAATATTGAAAATCTAAATTGAAGGAATAATATTTAATTAATTTCTATTTAATAAAATAAATAAAATTAACACAATATAATGAATTCAAAATTTATCTAGAAATTAATCGGCGCACACAAGCATAAGGAAGTAGTTATAATAGAAAAAGAGAAACACACACTAGCTACATTATTTTGTTTCTTTTGGAATATAAACGACAGGAGAGAAGTCTGTGTAACTTTACTCTTCTCTGAAGTCTGAACACACAAAGCAATAACTCTCTTTCTCATCTCCCAAATCTACACCCATCTTCTGCTGCTGCAACTACCACTGCAAATCTCAGACTTACAACTCATAATTTTAGTAATTTTTTAGTTCAGCAAAATGGGAGGATCTGGAGGAGGTATAGTAAGCTTACTCAAGGTCATAATCAGCAACTTTGATGTTCTTGCTGGGTATCTCTTCTTCCTCAATCTTCGATACCTACTCCTTTTTCTTAGTATTTGTGTTTTTTTCCCTAGTTAATTCATAGACGATGGACCAATTTAGGAGTAATTTATTCTTGTGAAGCTAATTTTTGTTTTCTCTTGTGCGTTTGAAATTGCAGGCCGGTGGTTAGTTTGGTGTATCCTCTGTAAGTGGGTTCACACTTGCTGATGTTACTCTTTTTTTTTTTTTTTTTTTTTGCTTTATGGCTTCATATGTGATGTTTTGGTACTGGGTTTTGGGTTATTTGACAGGTATGCCTCAATTAGGGCTATTGAGACCAAATCCCCTGTGGATGATCAGCAATGGCTTACATACTGGATTTTGTATTCTATGATTACACTTTTTGAGCTGACGTTTGCCAAGCTTATTGAATGGTAATTTTTGCTCGGTTGAGACTTGTGTATTCTTTTCGGTTGGTCTTTTTCAAATTCCGTGAGAAGGAGAAGTAATTGTCTGTTTATCGCTTGTAGATGGAGCAGTACGATTATTCTCCTTTTGGGGATTTATGTTCTCCATGGTTATTTCAATTATTAAATTTGCTTTTCCTTAGGTCGGGATGAGATGGAAAAACAGATGATAGTTGTGAATAACCTTTTGTGACTTTTCGTAATCATGAAGCCTTTGAGCATTTCATTTCCAAATCTAATTTGGTTCCATCCTTGTCTCTAAATATTTGTCATAGAAGAATGAGACTTTGAATTACTATACACTTTTATGTGATGATGTGACGATGATTTTAAGTTTTACTAACTTGGTAGATAGAGACTTAACACTAGGTGATTTCTTCCCATCTATCCAAGCCTTGATGGACACAGTTACTTGGTACAAGTGTTGGTGAGAGGTAGCAAGTATCCGTGGAATTAGTCAAGATGCGCACTAGTTGGCTTTGACACAAGGGTTATTAAAAAACAAAAAAAGTTTGGTGTTGTAGATTGTCGAATAAGTGATGAGATGACACACTACCTAAGAAAGAGAAAGATCATCTCCTGATTGCAGTTTGCTATTAGAAGGAGTAGGAATAGTAAGTCAACAGTCCTTCAACAAATTATAGTCATAGAAAAAATGGGGTCACAAAGTAATTATGCTTGAAACATTGTTAGGCCAGGTGAAAATGATTCTGATGGTTAAGTAAATGGTCTTCTGAAATCATATACAGTGACATCTTGGAGCAGCTGTCATGATTGACAAAAGTTTTGAATGATTTCCAAGTGGGTTAGTACTCATAGTGGAGTCTTCACTAGTGTATTTGAAGCATGAGCAGTGATCTTAATAACTATCTGCTTGACAATTTCTTGTGAATATGGTTGTATAAGAAACTGGATTGTCAAGATAAACGCCAAAATGAGCTGGTGATGGTGTAGTTGACCTTACCTTGGTTGAAATGATATGTTGGAGCACAAGGTACTTTCATATTGAGCTAAGTTTAGGAACACTTTCTCCCCCTCACCTACTCATCCTTTTAACTATGGGTCATGTTTCTCGTCATATTTGTCCCTTTCTTTCGAACTCATCATATTTTCTGAAGAAACCCATTGAACACTGAAAGGAAAAAGTGAGTAAAACAGATTGATAGAAACACATTTGTCTGGAATAGTACATGAATCTCTTTTATATCAGTTTGCTTCTTGTGAGTTTAGATGATCACTAAATCTTTTCCGAATGCCAGATCTGGATTTTTTTCATTATATATTTTATTCACTTTCTATGACAGGCTTCCTTTCTGGTCATATGCAAAACTGATAGCAACCTGCTGGTTGGTCATACCTTACTTCAATGGTGCTGCGTATGTGTATGAGCATTATATTAGGACTTATATTGTCCAACGAAAAGCAGTTAACATCTGGTATGTGCCACGAAAGAAGGATGTCTTTAGTAAGCCAGATGACATCCTGACTGCTGCAGAGAAATACATAAAAGAACATGGAACCCAAGCATTTGAGGAGATGATTCACAAGGTATGCTAATCAGTTCGCTGTGTTATTTATACTTTGAGGAATTGTCAGACTGATAGAAACCAAGTGACTTGAGGTATTCTGAAATTGCAAAATTCATGGTTTCAAGAACTGGCTCATTTCAGTTTATTTCCCTGCAGGCTGATGGAGAACGAAAGACCCATACCAGCAATTACGTGTTTTATGATGACGACTACAGATACTGAGTCTTGATCACTACAGTTCTTTTTGTTTGGTTTCTGCTGCTCCACTAATTGAGGGAAGCCAGAGATCTATCTGATGTTGTAAAGAGGTGCCCTGAAACTGATGTTTGGTCTTTCTCCGTGTGGACTACTATCTTTGGTTTTATAGAGTTTTTCGCAATCCTCTAACCTATGTATGTTGTAAACTAATACTACTCATCCTTGTCAACAAGTCTTTTCTCCTAGATACCGTCGGTAATTGTTAATTTCAAGCAGTTAGTGATAATGAGAATCGTCGCTCTATTTATCTGTCAGCTGGATTAGGAGATTTCATCACATTCAAAACTTTGGCTTTCTATTACTCTGATCACTAGCGAAGTCTGAGTGGAGTTGATTGTTTGCCTGACTTAACGCAACTTTTAAAATACGCAAGCGATTGCTGCGTTGTACTCCCGCTTGACTCAGGAAACTGGAGCAGCCTGAAAGTGTATTAGGCACTTGAACTTTTCAATAATGGTATTCAACTTTTCTTTGTTACTCGATGATCCTTTTGTTTGTCAATCTAGAGAGGTATTGGGACCTTTGGTCAGATAAGTTGATTAACTTTTTGGTAGACGTTAAAGTTGGTTTAAACATAGTGGTAGAAAAAGACAAAAAATTTAGAATATCTTGCAAATTAAGTATCAACAAAATAGAATATCTTGCAAATTAAGTACCAAGTGATTCAAAAAAATAAAATAAGAAGTTGGTTTAAAGTTTAAACGTAGTGGTAGAAAAAGACAAAAAAAGAATAATTATGGGGGCATTCCGAGAATTGAACTCGGGACCTCTCGCACCCTAAGCGAGAATCATACCACTAGACCAAATGCCCATCTTGTTAGTTGTTATATTGTTTTAAATAAATAATTTCATTATTGTAGAGCGTTGAAAGAAGATATACAGTAAATCCCAATTGGTTTGATATTGAAGTTCAGTTTTAAATTTGTCTTGATAGTTCGTTTTTATTTTTATAAAAGAGAACCACTCATTAAACATGCATACAATAAACCATTCGATGTGGGGTGTCCCAAAATTGACAATTTTTAATTTTATACAAATTAAATAATTTAAATCCATTAAAATCTTCAAATTCTAAATATTAATTGATACAATATTTTCTCTATCAAACAAACTTTTCAATCATTGCTTTATATCTAATTCCATTATCATAAATTCATCACTATATTATACTAGTCAATAAAATATATATGCTTGACTCTTTGTTTGGCTAAATACAATCATACATCATTATGGAATGAAAGGAGTAGTTGTTATTCAACATCTTTTTACAAATTCTACATCTAATTATTCCAACCTTGGAATTTAGTATGAAATATGTTAGTACTATTACACTGTGGAAATTATTACACAAAAGAAGGATCTAAAGGCCCGCCTCTCTCTATAAGCAAAAGAGAGGAGAACATTCTATTTCTTTTCACAAAAGATCCTTTAGCGTAATAAATTGTTAAAGAAGTAATAATCCTTTAGCTTGATAAATAAATGCTAAGAGAAGAGAAGAAAACAATGTTAAAATCGATTGAAAAATAATGTGACTCCGCAGCTACTATTTCCCCTATTTTAATTTATGAAATAAAATTTCAGTCGACATAAAATTTATAAAGAAAAAAAATGGATTTGAGATCTTAAAACATGTACGTACAGTAATAATATTT
>JAJOOS010003474.1:0-35997 GCA_029582725.1 Solanum chiquidenum | reverse complement strand
ATTGCTGCTTTAGGATTGAAGCAATAACACGATAGAGATTCTGTCATGATTTACTGAGACTTCAAAACTGATAACATTCTCTTGGATGAGGTAATTACATTACATGGATGAGGTCCTGTTAATATTGTAGCACACTTCAAGAAAGTGAGTTAGTTGGAATTGAACTTAGAATTATACTATTTTGTATTGTTGTGTATGTTATTTCATGGTTAATCTTTTCTGATAAAATCACATAGTTTTGTCGCTTCTATGGTGCACACATGTAGTTCCTATTTGTATAGAAGATTAGGTGTCATTTGAGGAGAACCATATTTTTTAGATTTCTCCTTTTTCGGTTGACCTTGTTATTATCAATGAAAAATTACTTGATTAAAAAAAAGTGACTAGTTAGCTCTGAAATGTCTATCAAAATTCTCAAAAAAAATCCATGTTTTTCAAAACATGCTCTATTTTAAAGCAAAATCACTTGAAGGGATCTAAAAGGGATGCCAATGATCCGGTGTTCCTTTCATCAAGATTTTTCTCTCTTTCTTGTTCCTATTGCCTTGAAATCACCTTTACCCTCTTTAGAGTATTACATGAAAAAGAAATCACATTTTGATGGTGTTACCTTCTGTGATCTTGATGCTATTTTAAATTAGTAATGTTTTTTGTTATGTGATGTTGGAACTCTGGCTTGATTAAGTTTTAATTTTTCTGATTTTTTGTTGTGGCCAGTAACTTGACATAAGTATTGCTTGCCAGTGTTACTTGCTTTCATTTGTATTATTATGCCTCTAATCCCTTTGTTTCTCCTTTCCCATAGTACTTGCTTTTCCGAGTTTAGCCTTAATTACATGTTGAAAGATTTTTGTTTTTGTCATTGTTTCTACTTACGTTGTCAAATCATTTTTAAGGGAGGTGTATAAAATTTGCTTTAAAACACTAAATTTATTTCCACCCTTCACATGCTATTCCTAATTTATCAAAGACAAAATACTCACATTTTGCACCTATAAATATCCAACATATCCAATTCCTTCTCATTACTAAACTTGTTAATTGGGCACGCCCGTTCGATTTCGACCCATTAAGGCCGATCTGGCTCAGGCCGGGTAAGGCCCAAACCGGCAGCCAACCCCTTATAATAATGAGTAAACTACATAAATCCCACTAGTTTAGTACCTAATTACTATGATTCAAGATAGTTTCGATAATTACATCCTATACCATATTTTGTCTGTCGGATACATGTATCATTACTTGTCAGATACATGTATCTGACGGCTTAAATTAAAGGTATACATGTTTTAATATTTTGAATTAAATGTGTGTAACTGATTTCCTTAAATAAATGAGTAATTTAAGCTTATTAACAACTCTAATAGAAATACAGATTCATTAACATATCAACTCTAACAAATCTTCCTAAAATAATGAAATCCTAAAACCACTATAATTCTCTAATTCAAATCTTCTTCTTCTTGGCAACAATTCTTTTTTTGTTTCTTGCGTTTGATTTTTTTTTCTTTTCATAATGGTCAATATCACTGTAAAAACCGATGGAATACTTCTCAAGGATAATGCTACTTTCCATGATATCATTGAAGGTATTTCCAAGCAACTACAAATCGATTGTAGTCGCAATGTTTGAGACTAAATTTTGGAAAATCTACTTCAGTTTTTGACCTATTTCAATTACCCGACCTTCTCTGCAAATCATGTTTCTATGGGAGGAGAATGAACCTCTAGACAAGATATGGTTCTTATACAGAGGATTGTTATTTTCACCTCTTATAATTATGTACTGATGTATTTCTGACAAGATATATTGTGTGATATAAAATTAGTCGCAATGTTCTAGAGATCAGATACAATGTTGAAGACAATTCGACTCCAATTGAGATTCAAAATGAGATGAGAATGAAGTTTATGAAATTAAAAAGACGTAAATATGATTTTGGATTTTTTCTATTATGCATAACGATTACAAAGAAAATATTGGATGTAACCATAATGGTGAAATAACTTTTGAGTCGGATACATCAATTAATGTTCGATTCATATTTCTTTTCTATGTAATACAAGTTTTGATTAGTCTTAGATACAATTAGTTTATGTATGAAACATTATTTTGTATATCTTTTTTTCTTCAAATAAATGATGTAAGCTATTTACTTTGCTCTGGTTTTCTTTCTTTTCTTCAGATACATGATTTAAACTATTTTTGAATATAATGAATAAACACTATGTTAAGCATTCATATAAGTGCTCTTAATTGATTGATCTGAGATGTTGTTCAAATACATTATAACTTAATGAATGCTTCTTGTGATATGTTTTGTTTAAATACATCAGATAGACACACAATTCCGATAGATACATGATAGTAAATAACTATTTAACATTTCAGATACACTATCTACCTTGTTAGATATGTTGTAGATTATCGTTTCTAAATTTTGTTTATAATAAGATGCAATTTTTTACGTCAGATACACATCTATTTTTGTTGTTCATATGCATGAGAAGGGTAGTAGCTCATATAATTGATGTGGTCTGTTAAATACACTGTTAATTCTCTAAACTAGTTAATATGAATTTTAAGTTAGATACATTGTAATTTATTATTTTCTTGCTTAGAAAAAATATTTTTTGATAGTTTCAGATACACTATTTATCATATTAGATACATGTATATTAAATATCTATAGAATACATATAACATCATGCTTAGATATACGGAATAATCATATCAGATACACTTCACTGCCATGTATAGATACATTGAATGAAACATATTAAATATATGAAACCATTACTCCTCCTTTTCAGCCATATCTTTCCCTGCCCAACCCCTTTTTCTTTCTTTTCACAATCTATTTTCATCTATTTAGATGATCTTGGCACCTTCTTGAGTCCACCAATTTACCGACGGAGAAAGAGAGCGGCGCCGGTGGTGCTCGCCGAACACCACTGATACGCAGTGGAGGGAGAGAGAGGTGCGGCTGGTCAACGGAGAGGAGAACGAGGTGGGTGAGGGTGCAAGGATCTAATCATAGCGGCAAAGATGGTAATGGTGTGCGGCGGAGATGAAGGCGAAAATGGTAATGGTGTTTGGCTAGATCTGGTGCGATGACTTAGGTTGTTGATTTTGTGGAGGTTGGAGGAGGAAAAGGAAAATGGTGATGATGTGGGGAGATTAAAGCGGAAGGAATACGAGTGGTTTCGCCAACAAAAATGGCGATGGCGGCGACGGGTTGGGCGTGAAACAGTGGAAATGGAGAAAATATATTGGTTTTTTTTTCCACAACAAAATGTATTGGGTTTTACTTTAAAGAATATAATTATTTTATTATTATTTTACCTTTAATTAAATAATTTTGATTAATAATTTTAAAAATAATTATGACATGGCATTAATATATCTTATGTGGATATGTCATGTCATTTATGTAAAGGAGAGTGAGCTACACACATGGTTAGAGGGGTTTAAAAAACTCATTTTGTTTGAGTTTAAGGGTTCAATTGACAAACGAGTAAATAGAAGGATTCACAATACAAACTCGTACAAGTATAAGGGTCCACCGGATCATTTCGCCTACAATTTATCTACCTTCTTTTTTTCCCCCCTTCAAATTGGGCTCACTTTTTGACCCCATTACCCATAAAAAACTTTAAAAAGACCTCATGGCCCACTTTTCTCTCTTTAAATTTTTTAATCACATTCTATCCTTTCTCTCAAATCAATTTCTCTTTTTTCCTCTCCTCAAGTAACTTAAACTTTGTCTTGTTTAAATCAAAATTCATCTATTATTCTAAGAAATCTCAAAATTACTTCAAAAGATTTTCAACCTTTATATAGATTGTTTAAATCTAAGAAATCAGTTTTCTCTATCATTTTTCATATTGTATTCCTTTTTATTATTAGCGTGTTTTCATATTGTAATTTAATATTATTTAATTTTTCTGGGTAATTATAAATTTTTTGGATGACGAGGCAGAATTCTATTAATGCGCAAGTGAATACTGATTCAGATTTGGGTTTGGTGAACAAAAAATTGAAAAAAGGAACATAGCAGACGAAGAAGAATGAGGAAGAGGAGGTTGCAAAAATTGTGTTCATACCAGAATTGTTTGTATTAATATTTGTTTGTCAATTATTTTTCTTTACTCAACATTTTTGTATTTTTATTAGAGAAAATGCATAAAGTCTCCATTGAACTTAGACCTTATTTTGAAGTTGACATTTAAAATTTATGAAAGTCCTAATACCCCACTAAACTATTTTCGACCAAACTAAATATGTCATTTTGACCCGCTTCTGCATCTACTGTGTTTTCACATTTTCAAGGCGCGTGAATTTCTTAAAAAACAACCCCAAACCAATATAAAACAGTGATGTGGCATTGTAAATTGAATATATTATTTATTTTAAAAAAAGACCCATCTTCCCCAAATTAATTCAAACACCATTGATAGCCATTGAAATTTGCTACATTGCCATGCAATATCTCTCAAACTTCGATTCACTTTCACAAAATAAGTACTACATTAAGTCATCAACAATCCCCAATTTTTTTTCTTTTTTTATAAAACCCAATTTCAAAAATAGGATACCACACGCATATGCTAACTCCCCTTATTCCACTGATCTTCATTCGTACTTGATATATTATTCAAAAATTAAAGAAAACTCAGATTAAACACACAAAAAAAAAAAAAAAGGAAAGAAGATTGACCTCAAAAATATTTCTTACTCCACTAGATTCTCTCAAAACACCCTCATTAGCCGATACAAATAAACTAAAACTCATTAATATAAATTTTCTGTAAGAATTGAAATAATCCAAAGAATGAAAAGTGCATCAATCTTACTTCAGATCACTCAATATCACAATTTCGGGGAAAAAAATATAATTGGAAAAAATTGATTAGGAGGAAATGTTAAAATGTGAGCGGATCAAGGTAAAAACTCGGCCTTTATAAAAACAGGTTGAAAAACATAAATAATTATGTTGTTTTATTAGGATGTGAGAGACACGCATGGACAATTGAAGTAGAAATGACTAAAAAGGGCATAGTTTAGTGGGGTAAAAGGATCTCCGCAAACTTTATGTGTCTAGTTCAAAATAAGGTCCAAGTCCAATGAGGACTTTATGTATTTTTTTTTAGTTTGTAGTATTATATTCCAATAGGTATGCCAATTTGTATTTCTTAAGCATAGATTGATGTATCCTATTTCTTTCACATTCAATTTGTATTTTATTTTTTAAAATATTGTATCTTTCCTCAACACATTGTATTATTTCCACAATGTATGCTATTTTCTTTTCCAAAATCTTGTATCATTTCATAAATTATATTCATATGTAATGATTAGATTATATTGAGATACAATCAATAATATTTTTATAATACAAATAAAAGAAAAATATATTTGACAGTCGTGTAATACAATTTTGATCACTGAGATATAATTTTAATTTTTACTATGAAAATAAAATATCAATTTTTATTTAAATAGTAAAATGAGCACATAAAATATAGAATTTGTTGGGATACAAATAATACAATTATGATGGAAACATAATAAAAAAATAAAATTCAAATTTTGATTCATGGGTCAGGATTCATATTGATTGGACAGTGAAAGCCCACCCAGTGGCGTAGTCGAGTCCAACCTTAAATATTACACTAATATTAGCCTTTTCAATAGTGTAGAAAATCACCATTCTCGATTTCTTTACTCTCCATTGTCTCCTACAATGGCATCCGTCGCCGCTCATGGTCTCGCAATTCCTGTAAACTTTATTTTCGAATTAGTAACAGAAGAGAATTTTAAGTGATGTTTTTTTAAAAAAAATTATCTCCTCTAAATGTTTCCTCTCTGTTATTAAATAATTATATTATTTCGATTAAAACAAATATAAAAAACGTAAAATATTCATTTTTAATAAATATTAAAAATGTGACTAATGGGTCCTATTAAATGACATTTTGAAAAAGTGGGAGTATTGTGGAATTATGGATGCCATTAAATTAGAAGTAAATAATAATTTTAAAAAATCAAGCCAAACTGGTTATATCTAAAAATTATAATTGTATATATATATTTTTATATTTTATAATATGTACGAAGTTTTTACACTCTTGATTGTTTAGTTATTTGTTTTTATAGTAACTCAATTATTGGCATAACTTTCTAGTTTAATTTGTAGCCTTTATTTTGATAATTAAGTTCAAAAATCTATTTTATACTAAATAATTTGTCTTTAATATTTTAATTAATATGTTGTATTATTCATCATTATAACTGACTGGGTGGTGTTACGATAGAATGCAACTACTCTAATATGTGCTTTGAACTAGTATATAGTGACCTTTTTTGTTTTAAAAATGAATAGATCAAAATTCAACAAAAAACCAAAGGATGAAAATCCAACTTAATTAGTTTGATTTGATTTAAATATGTAAGTAAACATACTTATTTTATTTTATTTTCCTAAATAAAAGAATGATAAACAATTGAACACATTGACTAACTATGATCATCATGAATAGAACACTTATGACTTTCTGACCAAGAAAATCAACAACTTCATCTGAACTAGATAGAGACCCAAGAAAATCAACAACCTGATCCGCAACTGAAGCATTTATGTCATTAAAGTCCAAAACATTCTTTTTCATCAAAATAACTCTTACTTCACATTATGATTTTCTTGATCTACCAAGAGAAGAAAAGGGAGATTTTGGTTGTGAAGTTTTTGAATTTGGATGTCTATTATTTATATTAAAAATTACTAGTTTCAGAAATTTTCGCTATTTTTTATTTAAAAAATTAATTTAATTTTTTACTATATTTAATAAATATAGTGTATAAATTTGTCTGATTAATTAATTGAAAGAGGATGACATTGAATAAAAACACACAAATAGAAACCAAAGCATCCAAAGTATGGAAACTTAGCTCTTAAACTTTTAACCAAGTTTGTAAATTTTCAAGTTCGTTAAGGAACTCTGGAATGAAATCAAATTAAAGGTAGGCACTAGCTATTTATTTATTATAAAAATGGTACTCTTCATAGTGTCCAATTCAATTTAAAACTCTTTGACATAGAGTAGAATCTCACAAAATTAATATTCAATAAATTAATAATTTTTCTAAGATAATATTTTTCTCCGATTTCAATTTGGGTCAATTGAAAAAATCATTTATTTCGATAAAATAATAAGATAATATATTTTTAGAAGATCCCTATATAAATATATAGCCCCATTAATATTATAAATTAATTATTCTGTAAAGTACAAATATATCTAAGACAAATTAGCAAAATGTGATTTTATTGTGTCTTGTTTCTTGCTAAACTCTAAACCTAGCTTGTTGAAGTTCATCTCTACATTTTCTTATTATATCCAAAAGTAGTGTTGTCTTTTCAAACTGTGCTATAAAATTGTGAAGATTTCTAGATGCGATAAGTGTTTTCTTACACATAACTGATTCCAAGAGTATTTTATCATCTTCAAATTCACCATTAACATTTTTTATTATTATATCCACAATTTCTTCTAAGTTATGTATCTCTAACATATATCTATGTGTTCCAAGCCGGGATTTCAACTTGATAGCATCCAAAACTTAGTCTCTTCTGGATTAGTTTGTCCCACTTTATACCTTTTAATATTCTACGATAAAATTTGTTGCGATAATACATCTTGAAAGTTCTTAATTATTATCTCGGTATCACAATATTGATTCTCAACACACTCTTTAAATTAATAAATATTAATTTATTGATTAAATAATATCTCTACAAAATAATAATATTTTATGGTCCCAATAATATTAATTTAATGAGATTTACTGTATAAATTATGATAAAGAGATAGGATAATTTTCATAATTTTATTTCTTGAGATTTTTATTTTTATTTTAGTAATTTTTAAATTTGATTTGATTTTATAATGATAATGTCAGAATCAATTTGTGCGAGATTTGCATGCACCTTAATTTGTGCGCGATTTGCATGCATCCATAATGACGATTTTAACCTATCATTTTTATTTTTATTTTTTTACTCTTTATTTGTTTGTTATTTAGACATGAAAGATTTTTTATGCAACCTAGGTAAGCTTTTGATGGTCTCATACTTATTTTAAGGGTTAATATCATTTTTAGTCTATCAAAATTTGATAAATTTTAAATTTTGATCGTTGGAATATTTGGTTATGCATATATAGCTTTTGATTTAAAATATCAGAACTTATAAATTCTATATAATTTAATATAAAATTCTATATACTTTAATATAAAATTCTATATACTTTAATATAAAATTCTATATACTTTCATATAAATTTGTTAAAATATTAAAAACTTAATATATCAACATAATTTTAAATTTGAATTTAGATGGAAAAAAAAAATTATTTAAAAAAAGAAAAAAAGAGAGGAATTTTCACAAATAGCCACTATAATAAACTTAATTATGCTCCATAGTTATAGTTTGCATATTTACGGGTTGTAGCTATAGTTTAAGCTGCCTCATTTGTATAATTTGCGGATTTGTATAATTCGCAGGTTTGTATAATTCGCTGGTACATTTGTATAATTCAGTTGTTTTTGTATAAACTCAAAATAACAAATTTATACAATTACAAACATCAGAAATGCAAATAGTTATACAAATTATATTATACAAATTCTGAATTATACAAAAGTTATACAAATTCCGAATTATACAAAAATTATACAAATTATATTATACAAATTCCAAATTATACAAATACGGGAATTATACAAAATTAAAAAGCTGAGCTGTGTTATTATAGCTAAAAATAAGCCACAAATTATAATTAAGATAAATTATAACTATATTAAGTAATTAATTAGTATATATTTGCTTATACGTGTAATTTTTCAAAAAAAAAGAAGAGGAGCCCAATTTCTTGCCCCTCAGAAATTGGACTAAATGGGGTTTGGGCCGGCCTGTTTTAACAAGTAGGGTTTATCAAAAGGGTAGAATAGAAGAAGGAAGGGGCTTAATCGGAATAACTCAAAATAAGCAGGGAGTATATATTAGATACAAAACCAACCGAAGTACAACGAAGTTGGATTGTGTTCAGCCACTTCTCCTGACAGCAATAATTTCAAGATCCATAAAATTGCTTATTGAAATTTCTTTGTTTCTGCACAGTTGAAATTTCTTTGTTTATATACAGTTAAATCTTAATCACAGTCTCATCGATGATTAGGATTTAATTATTTTTTTTTAATAATTTCAAGATCCAGAAAAATTGCTTATTGAAATTTCTTTGTTTCTTCAGTCAGATCTATGTGTGTCAAATTCACATAGATGAGAATGATTTATCCATATACACATGTAGTTCTTTTTAAAAAAAATATAATTTCAAGATCCCGAAAAATTGCTTATTTAAATTTCTTTGTTTCTTCAGTCAGATCTGTGTTTCAAATTCTGAGAATGATTTAACCATCTACCTTGTTTTTTTTAATATAATTTCAAGATCCAGAAAAATTTCTATTCTATCAGATCTGTGTGTCAAATTCACATAGATGATAATGATTTAACCATATACACATGTTTTTTTTAATAATTTCAAGATCCAGAAAAATTTCTTATTTAAATTTCTTTGTTTCTTCAGTCAGATCTGTGTTTCAAATTATGATAATGATTTAACCATCTAACTTTTTTTTTTTTTATAATTTTAAGATCCAGGAAAAATGCTTATTGAAATTTCTTTGTTTGTTCAGTCAGATCTACGTGTCTCAAATTCATAGATGAGAGACATTTAACCATTTTGTTTCTTCCGTCAGATCTACGTGTCTCAAATTCATAGATGAGAAATATTTAACCATTTACACATGTTTTTTTAATAATTTCAAGATCCAGAAAAATTACTTATTTAAATTTCTTTGTTTCTTTAGTCAGATCTGTGTGTGTCAAATTCACATGATGAGAAAGATTTAACCATCTATACATATTGTTTTTTTTTTTTTAATAATTTCAAGATTCAGAAAATTGCTTATTGAAATTTCTTTGCTTCTTCGCAAGATCTATGATTCACATAGCTGAGAAAGATTTAACCATGTTTTTTCTAATTATAATTTCATCCCTCTTTTTTTGTTTTCACGCTAAATTTGGGACAGACTTTTTATAGGTGTTCGACGTTGATAAGAGTTTCTTGGTCTTTCTCGTTTGGTTTTAGTGGGTTGCTCCTAAAAAGGTATATCCCTTCTTCTAGTTTTAGATTTTCTTAGACCTAATATGAATTTTGTGCCTGCTCATAGGTTATGCATATTCGCTATGTATGTGTATCGTTTTAAACTTGATTAAACTAGACCCTCTGAGTGTGTTTACAAGTTCATTGCCGTTTTATTTCCTTAGTAGTTTTGTCAGGTATATTTTGTGGATTTTTAATATAGTGTTCAGAAATTACAACTACCGTCTTTAGTAGTCTTGTCATGAGTTATGTCCATTTTAGTTTCCAGTTCTTTTCAAGTTTTTCCTTTCTAGTGTACTTATGTCGCGTAGTTGCACTTGTTCAGCTATATCTTACTTCGAATTTGCTGTTTTAGGTGCTATTGCTTGCGCCGTGTTATCTTTAATATATAGTAGTATCTGTTTCTTCTTTGCCTATCTAAGCTACATGTTCATTCCGTTATATTAAATGATGTTATTTAAACTCACCCCTGCCCTCCTATATGCCTTTGTAACCTCTCGAGTCAGCCTCATTAGCAAATTGCAAAGTTGCTGCTTATATTGAAGGCATCAAATTGAAATTACAGGTTTTGGGAAAGTTCGAGCTGTATATCAAAAAATGTCTACCAAATGTAAACAAGCCTTTAGTTACTTATACTAAGCATAGCATGAACAAAAGTAGACACTTGTATATAAAAAATGGCTACTAGTAAGTACCAAGCGGCATATGTATTTATACTAAGCCCAAACATAGAGGACTATCTTGCATAGCATATCAAAATAGAAGCAGAGTACTTGATCAATGTTTATACAGTAGGTAGCATCAAAAGAAGTTCACCATGCATTAGTAGACAAACTACCAAGAACAGTACTTGATGGAAACACAGCATCAACGAAGGTTACCCAGTATTAGTAGAAGCATTGTTATTCTAGCATTGTTAGAGAAGCTTTAGTAGATAGACTACCAAGATAGTAACATAGTACTTGTGCATCAGCTATACTGCAGTATTGTTAAGTGGCTCTTCCACCTCAGAGTTTGTTAAGTGGCTCTTCCACCTCAGAGTTTGTTAAGCAGCTCTTCCACCTCAGAGTGATAGTCCTCACTTTCATACTCCAGGTCTTCATTAAATTCCTCACTAACATCCCCAGAATCTGAGTCGTAACCTCCTTGAATGAACTCCAGTATGGGTTGTTCATGAGCTTTTCGTTCTTCTGCAATCCATTGCCGCTCCTCTTTCTTTTCCTTCTTAAGAAGTCTAGCCTCAGCTTTCTTTGTGTTGAGGCAGTTGTTGCGTCTGTCAAAATTCTTCTTCTTCTTCGAATGCTTGGTTCCTTTAAAATTCTGTAGTAAATGTCACAAAGATTAACCATCACTATGAACTCCTGAATATCAACTGTTATTACTGATCACTAAACATTCACTAAACATTCTTACAGAAAAGATGCATAATAAATGTGTACTGATTTCTGAAAATAGTCAGTATGAACTCTGAAAAATATAGAAAACAGATTTAACCATTACTACCACCAAACGTTCTTACAGAAATCACTACCTATTTATTATGTTTTTACATATTTATACAGAAAGAATTGAAACCATCACTATGAACTCTTCTGAAAAATATGCGAGAACAGAAACTAATTACAGGAAACAGTTTAACCATCACTTTATTAATTATTGCTTATAACGACTCGAGTGGTTCCAACACTATGAACTCCTCTGAATCATATGCAAAATCAGATTAACAATCACTGTCCCTCACTAAACATTGTTACAGAATAACTATTAGTCGAGATTACAATGTAAATGGAATGCATTAATAACTAATTACAGGAAACAGATCAACCATCACTTGATTATTTATTTATTTCTGATGTCGATTCGAGTGGATTGTGCTCGGGATTACAGCGCAAATGAAGAAACTATAACAGATAACGTCAGAGTTTGATTATGCTCTAGATTACAGCGCAAATTAAGACGCAATAACAGGTTACATCAGAATTTGCTAAGTCGTCGGGAGAACAGAGACATTACTCTACAATTGCTACTAACATTATTTACAGATTATTTTCCGAATTGAGAACTAGCCTAGATAGCAAATTAAGAACAATAATTACAGATATATGTGTCCGGGAAAGTGAGAATTTGAGATTATACTTGTTTGTCAATTTCTGTGAGACTGGTCCGGGAATAAACTGCATGTCCCTTAGATTCCAACTTGAGAGAATTTCCCCTGCTTCTCCTACGATTTTGAACGGATCGAGAAATTGAATTTAACAGTTATTGAAATACAATGTAGTATGAATCAGATAGTCAAATACCTTGCCGAAGTACGCGCCGAAGCTGAGTAACGAGAAGAATTCATCACTTTGGAAGTTTTCAGCTCTGCGCAACGAGAAGAATTCGTCACTTTGGAGGTTTTCAGCTTGGAGGTATTCATCGTTATGAGGGTATTCAAGGCGATCGACGAGAGAAAGAAGAAATCCGATAATGCTCTGAAGCCCTATACTTACATAATTTCTCTTTGATTGGGCCCGTCGAGTTGTAGCCCATAAATTGAAATAGAGGTTCTCTCGTCAGGGCCCACGTGTTGTATTAAGTCTGGGCCCATGTTTTTTCTTTTTTATCGCGTATGAGAATTACTAAGGAAAAATCACTCCACATATATATTTAAGAAACTATATTACGGGTTTTAAAACTACTTTTAAAATATTTTTGCTTATAACAGTTTAATTACGGATTATAACATATCACATTTTATTTAAAAATCAATTAAAATTTTACTTTATCAAATAAATAGTATTTTATTACTTTATATTTATTATTAAATGATATAAATGAATAATTTATCATAATTATCTCTTACACATTTATAGGAAATTTACCTTGATTCTTGTTCCTTTTTTACTTTTACACATTAAACCCACTTCAAAAAGTAAAATTTTCTGTTGTAACAATTACACATTCCTCTTTCACCCCATCAATCATCTTCCATTCAAACTGTTTCTACATCTCAATATCACCTCCTAAATTAGAAAATATTCAGTCTACAATCAGAAAGAAAGGGCGATTTCACAATACTAAGAATCAAGTTTTCAAGATTTTCGTTAAAACATGTCGAAGAAATCAAAGCATACTTCTAGAAAGAGTTCCAAATTAGTAGAAGCGAGTTCTACGGTTGGAATAGATCCTCCGACGTTTAATATATTGACTCAAACACCATCGCATAACAAGAATGCAACTCCAGCGAAAAAGGTTGGTACTTCTCAAAATTGGAAGCAGATTACAGGAAAGAAGAAGAAAACTCAATTTATTTATGAAGGAGGCTTCGGAAATTCCAATATCAAAAAAGGACAAAAGAGTGGTTAGGGTAAATATTTTATTTAATTTATTTTCCAATTATTAATTTAGTAGAATTTTTATTATAACAGTTTATTTATGCATATTATTTGTGGAATGAATTTTGTTTTAATGTTTGACATGAAATTGTTGTGACATAAGCATACATATGTATAGCTACTATCATGGAATTGATATTAATTTGGTTATTATTTTTTATCAAAAAAGGTATGAAGCATGTTTAAGATTGGTATGAATCTGACTTAATATTGATTTATGAATGTGGTATGCAGTATGTTTAACATTTGTATGAAATTTATTTAATTTTGGTATGAACTTGATATACCTTTTAGCATGAAAGTTATCATTCAAAATCTCTCATTATGTCTATGAATATGAAATGAAACATGAATAATATTGGTATGAAAATGTCTTAATATTGATTTAGGAATGTGGTATGCAATATGTTTTAACATTGGTATAAAAAATTGATTTAGGAATGTGGTATGCAATATGTTTTAATATTGATATGAAATTGATTTAATTTTGGTATGAAGTTGATACACCTTTTAATAGGGAAGTTATTATTCAAAATCTATCATATCTGTATATGAATGTGGTATGAAACAAGAATAATATTGGTATGAAACTATCTTAATATTTGTATGAAGTTTGTCATCTAACTAATATATGTATATGAGCGTGGTATGAAACAAGAATAATATTGGTATAAAACTGTCTTAATACTTGAAGTCATGCATATGACAAATGTGTCTCAACAAGAGTCAAGTTCATAGTATGTATTTTTATCTTTTAGTGATTTCATCATAAAAATTAATTCACTTTATTTCTTAAAATTATTTTTCTTTCATTTTTGTTTCAGTGATTGTGATATGTACACATGTTTATTTGCTGAATACATCAGCAATGGAGTTTCTAATATGGGTTCCATTGATATCGATGCAAAGTATCATCGTCAAAGGTATGCCACTGTTGACACCCAATTTTGACCCTCCGCGATGATAATCAATTTCTAAATTTCTTAATTTCTCAAACAATCTAGAATAATTTACTTTATAAAAATTAAATAGTTTCGTGATTATTTCAAGTAATTTTAGTCAATTTTCATAATATTTTGGATAATAAATATATTTCATAAATTATATATGTAATTAGTATATTTTATCAATATTTGAAAATCATCTCAAAAAGATTTCGCATTGTAAGTCGAATGTTCTTTAATTTAGTTTAATTCCAATTCTGAATCCAATTCCCACTCCTTTCACATTAACAATACAATACATACATCAAACGACCCCTATACGTTCTGGTCTTCTTCTTCACGCCAACAACATCACGACACAAAACGCGAAACCGAACAGCAATTCCCAGCGGCCCGGACGCGTGAAACAACAACATAGTCCCAACGTCTCTTCACGCGACAAGCAGCGAGGAACAGAGAGAGTACGCTGCGACCTTGTCCTTATCCTCGACGTCCTTTTCCATGGTACGATATCAACAGCAAAGGCAGGCACGCGTTTCCCCCTTTATTCCTCTTCCGAAAAGAGTCAAAATTGCAAGAAAAATGTGTCTCTCCTAAAATGGTGAAAGATGTTCCAATTTGAATTCGAAATGGGCCTTGTCTCATCCGGATTTTGATCCCTTTCCCCCAATTTGGAACCCTAATTTCTTCCCTATAAATACTTCATCCCCTTCACTGTGAAAGGGGTCGGGGGAAAATTTGGGTTTAGAGAAAAATATTGGAAAAAGCTAAAAATAAAGTCGGAAACGATTAGCTTTAGAGACGAGATAGACCACAAATTTTCAGCTATTCTACTATATAGGAGTATTTTAGATAATTTTTCGAAACGGTAGAGATCGGGAGCCCAGATTCTGGCTTAGTTTTTGCTCTGGGTTTGTTCTTTCTGCTCGTCGGAGTTCTTGGGACCATATTCTGGTGGTAAAGGATCGTTGTCTCTAGCTCGTCGCCCATTTTGCTGCTCGAAAAAAGGTAACCCCCTCTTTTAATTTCAATCCGTGTCTATATTGTTTTCAATGGATTAGTGTGTTTGATTTTCAGCTTTTGAGTTGTTTAGACGCCAAGTTTTAGGGTTCTCTGTCCTTTTCCGTCGATTGTTCTGTTTTATTCTTAGTAATAACTTGACCGGAATACGGATATAAAGATGTTGGGAGATTGTTTGCTAATTGCCGCTACTCTTTATTGTCCTAGCTTTTGTAGTGTTGTCATGATCAGTTTCAAAATGACAAGTTAGTCTCAGTTGATGTGTGTTTGCTATGAATCAGTGTAAATGATCCGTATTCGACATCGTGTCGTCCTTTCCTTGCCTTAAGCTAAGGGTATGAATCAGTAAAATATAGTTATCCGAGTTTATTTCCGTATTTCCATCACTCCTCTTTTCAATATGTTTACTGGAGCCAAGTCTGAACCTTTTAGTCATTAGAAAGTAATTGCTTCACTTCGGTCTCTGAAATGGCTTTATACCCATATAATCTAGTCCCATTGTTGTGTATGTTTTGATGTTTTGTCCAATTCATCTAGGTTGCATGTTACGTTTTTTATTAGTCTAATTTACGACTTATAGGCAAGTCATGTCTATTTTTGTTGGATGTCTAGTTTGGTCTCGTGGTGAGGATAATAGGCCAAAAGCGAGTTGCCTCTTCTTTGTATTATTTCGAATCTAAATTGTCATGCCCAGCTTTCTATGACATGCCTCAATACGTTTAGATGCCTGCTAGAATTCATCTACACCAAAGCTAAAGTTGTCTGCTTATTTTGAATGCATGCTCATGTATGAAAAATGTGTTAAAAGTCTACTGTATTATTTTAATTTTGCTTGCTGCCATCTCTTATCAAATTCCAAGGGATAGAAATGTTTAGTCTTTTTTTTAGTGATGGATTGAGAAACTTGTCTCTGCATGTTTCCTTCAAAAGGACTATTTGTCAATTTGCACTTTCTTAGGCCATATGCATATTATTAGTTTATCTCTGTTAGAATTCATTCATCCGCCTTGTGCTTCTTGTCTTTTATTTTGGTTAAACTTATCCTTCGATTTTGTTCTTTGAATGAATTTACCGTAAAAAAATAATTTTGAATTTAGTTCATTTTAATTTATGGTTGTATGTTTACTACTATCTATGGGATATAAATATATGTATGTGAAACATTTGTTTCTCTATGCTTACTCACTTATTAATTATATCAATATGCAGACCCATATGAATACAACACCTCAATCTTCTTACCCCCTAACATTATAATAATAATATTAATTCATGCCTAACAATTACACATCCAACCCATTTCCAATTTTAACATATCATTACTCAGTGGTCAACAATGTTTGTCCAAAATTTTCCATCAACTTTCACGTGGAAGAAATTATTATACATATGTCCTTCAATTTCATTTTATAATAAAATAATATATATTCTTATCAACAATCAATATATACAACACAACATTAGAGCTTGTCGAATTCTAATCCTTTTTTTTTTTTTTTTATATATATTTTTCTTGTTCTCACTGTGATGATTAGGCGGTAGTGATTATTACTCTCCTTTAGTTTCTTATATTAAGTTATGAGGGTTGTTACTCATTAGTTTACATGTTTTTGTTGCATGTGAAATCTGCCCATGTCCTCACGGACTCCATCCCCTTCTTGCATTTCCTATAGGGCCTTGGAGGCCCATTCCGCCTTTATTGAGTCAATCGGCCGTTGAAAATCGATGAACAGGTTCCGAAGTTGAAAGAAAACAACAAATCGAGAAATTGAAAAATTGGGCCAAAGGCCCACTCGTAATTCCAAAAATTGTATTTTGTTATTTTTTGGCCTAAACCTTTGTTATTTTACTTATTATTGTTTTGTTAGAATTTAGGACAGGTGGCAAGAATTGGGCCTTTTGGCCCAAAATGAAATTAGACCCAAGTGTTGGTCCAGGCAAACAGAAAACCAAGCTTGAGCCCAACGCCTTCTCTCCCTTCATTTTATTCGTATTAGTATTTGTTTAATTATTTATTTGCTAGTTAATTCTAAGGTTTCCTCCTTAATTCAATTCCCTCAAAAATGAGTGAACCATAACTGTTAAAATCAAATAAGTTTATTTTCATTTTATTTTGACTTTAAAACATTTAATATTTTCTACTCAAACGACATCCTTATTTCCTTTTCTCTGAGAAAAAGTGAGTTCAAAAGTTGTTTATTTTTTCTATTTATTCAAGTAAGCTTATTTTTTAAATATTAGCCAAATAGTTAATTATCGGATAACCGCATGTTAGCGGGCATTTCGGGTGCTTTCAAACCCTTCCCGAAATGCTAATATGAACCCCCAACCCCTTTGAATATTTTCATGAGATTTCTGTCTTAATCTTTTGAAAAAGTAGTTTTCTTGATTTTTCTTAAAAATTAAGTGGCGACTCTTAAACCAGTCTAAAATTATATATATTTCTAATAAAACAGCCACAATCATATGGCAGTACGGAAAAACAAAGAACGATGATGGTGCGATTAGTGAGAGTGAAGTAACTGAAACTGTTGTTAGCAAATTTGGTGAATCCCGCATACCAGAAGAACATGCCCCGGATAACAGCAATTATCCTACACCAAGACCACGAAAATCTAATTTAAGATAGTTGATTGGAGCTTAGACTCTTAAGTATTAAAAGTTTTTTTTAAGTTTTGGATGATATATATTTGTTTTTTCCTACTGTTTTAAGTTTTGGATGATATATAATATTTACTGTTTTCTTCCAACTATATATAATATGCACTGTTTTCTCAAGTTGGATACTAACTATACACAATTTGGATATCAACATTTTTATGGACTTTAGTTTGAAAAAAACCTCATAAACATAGTACCAAATAATTCATATTCATTGTTAAACTTAACATGTGAATTACAGATTGTCAACATTAAACAGTTTTAGTTTTGGATATTAATTGAAAACCAAATGAACTAACAATTTAGATTACATGAAATACTAGTGCCATAGAATCGATATTCAATTTGTATAAAATTGGTATTCAATTCATATATGATTATTATTTTTTACTTCATAATCTAAGACAAAAACTACAAAAATAAAAAAATGTATGAAGTTGGTTCCAACATGTATAAATATTCGAAGAAACGAATCTGATAATGTAAAATAAAAGAAGAAAAACTGATTTTTGAAATACAAAAAAAAAATCATTTTTTATTATTATTTTAAAACTTTTTAAATAAATTGTTATAACCTGAATTTTTTTATTGTTACAACTTGAAAGTTTTATTATACTGTCATAACTTGAAATTATTAGTCTTATATATGTCATTTATAAAATTTTCACAATTACTAATTAATTTGAGGAATTGGTAAATACTCATTCCGTTTATAAAAGAATGACCTTATTTGACTTGAAACGGAGTTTAAGAAAAAAATAAAGATTTTTTTAATCTTGTAGTTCTAAATTAAAGTTATGTCAAATCTACCAAAATATCCTTTAATCAGTCTTAAACATGGCATGTGGAAAGTTGAAGTTAAAGTGTTGTCAAAAAAGGAAATGGGTCATTCTTTTTTAAACAGATTAAAAATGAAATTAGGTCTCTTTTTTTTAAACGGAGGGAAATTTAAAAAGTCTTATTGTCCATTTAGTGAGCTCTATCGGAGTGGAGATCATTAGGGTGTACATCAGTTTGTTTGATTTGTTTTTTCATAAAAAAAAAAGGGAAAATGGATAAATATACCCCAAACAGAACTATTGTAAATGGTATATTAATACCTCCGTTATACTTTAAGGTTGTATATGTTCTTACCATTAATATTTTGGGTCCCAATTATTTATTTATTTTTTAACCAAAATTAAAAAACCCATCGAAACCCTTTTTTAAATAATTCGAATAAATTTGAATAAAGCTACAAATCAAAAATCTTTCCAACAACAACAAATTCATGTGGTTTGATTCATGGAATTTCGTCTAGTGGAGATATGGAGCATCATCAGATCTACTCCGTCGCCAAAATTCAATGCATTCTACCTTACAATTTGAGGAAAAAAATATGATGGAGAAGCTTTGAGAATTTTCGGTGAAATCACCTAATGCACCATCGTAAGCTATTTCGTCCAATTTCTAAGCAAGTTCGTGAAGTTTTGATCTTTGGGGTTTATTCCCCGCCCACTTATCTTCTACATCAAAGAAATTTCTTCATTCTAACTGCTTGAACTCCGCCAGACCACTGACGGTGGTTTTCCAGCTGCCTTAACGGAGCAATGCCAATGCCAACTTGAGCGCCTCTTTAAGGCGCACACAACACATAAAAAAACTTGCATTCCACCAAAAGAAACGCGATAAATTTCATTTCTAATGATTCAGTTCTTGGGTTTCTAGGGTCATTACATGCGAATTGGAGCCTTCAGGGTTACTTTCTTGACTCCTTAATTTAATCTTTCCTCTAATTCATCAAAATCTTGGTTTCTTTATCCTTTGCCCATTTCCATATAGGATTAAAATTTTGTTTATCACAACTTTCCGACGTAATTATAGTAGGAGAATGAATTATGACTTTATACGTTCTTGTGGATGTCAAGATTTCCCCTTCTTTTTTCAGCCATGGACGGAAATTTGAACGATAATGCATCTTTGCATGCTCGGATCAAAGAATTAGAACGCGGTATGCTTACATGTTGGGATTTTTGAAATCTTTGTTGGTTATAGTTGTTGTAATTCTTGAATTTGTATGTGTGTTATGGCCAGATTGGACTAACATAGTGTGGAATGTTCTTTCTTGATAAATATATAAAATTTCTTTACTAAATACCAACTCACCAAGTTGAGAGTTTCTCCTGTCATCAAAGATTGAATTTAAATACTCCTAAAATTATTCAATGTTTACGCATTGCTTGTAAAATATAGGTTTAAAGGTGAATCATGCATGGGGATACAAGTACTCTATGCGATTAGTAAGGACATCTTTCCTATGGTTTTCTAAATGACGTTACATAGTTTTTTCTGACAGAATTAGGAGGGGTATAAACTTTTGATTACAATTTAAAGGGTTGAGGAGATGCAGTTTCACTGTAGCCTGTTGGCAAATTATTGAGATCTCAATGCAAGTCTCCTCCTATTAGAAGACAGAACTGGTGGGACATAGTTATGAAACTTTTAGTGCAAATGAACAGTTCAAGATTCGATAGGTGACTGACTCTGTTGAGTAATTGAGTGACCAAAAGAAGGGCTAAATTCAGGCCCTCCTTGAAAATAGAGGGGATTTAATTACAATTCCGCTAGCAAGTTCTCAGCAGACATTAATGTGATTGGTACTTTTGAGTAGACGATACCAGCTTAACATTTTTATTGTTGAGCTGGTTTGGTGGACTCCAGAATGGCTCTGTAGTGAAGAATGAATTAAATATGGTGTTATCTACTCACACTTCTTCATTCGTGCTAATTTGTTTTGCGTTCTTATCCAAGTATGTTTTAATTGTGTTCTGAACCTTCCTCTTTTCTTTGCAGTGGTGTAGCCTGTAACTGATTAGTAAGTGAGAAAATTGTGTGCAATCTAATGTATTGTGGTTTCTTGTTTAGAGCGTGATGAATTGCATATAGATATGGAACAGCTATGCATGCAACAAAGTGGACCTAGCTATATTGGGCTGCCTACTCATGTGCCTCTTCATAGGTTTAACTTTCTTATTCTTTTGGGAGTCGGGGGAAGCTAGTCATTTGTATGTTTAGGTTGTTTTCCTTGTTTATGTTCTCTCTCCTTTTCTTTTGTGTTGAATAGAAGAAGGGAATTATTTTTGTTGTGACATTTTAAAATGGATTTTTTCTAACCAATTAGGATAGCTGGATTGGAGCAGGAGACTGAAAACTTGAAGAAGAGCTTTCAGAAGCTTATCACATCAAAGTAAGGTTTACAACTACTCTTTTATGCCATCGCAGATGCACTTTTTTCCCTTCTTCATTTTGCTAGGGTCAACTGGCTAATCTACACAGTGCAGAAGTTTCCAAGGTCTTCTCTTTGCTCTTCTCCCTTCCCTATACCACGGAAAGGAGAGAGAAAGCATAAACATTAGGGTCTGGAGGTGTATCATGTGCTTGTTAATATATATTTAGTGTGTTACTTTTGAAGCTATCTTTTCTCTCTTATTTTGACTGTTAAAACGGTTTCTCTTTGGGGGATGTGACCCAAATTTCAATATAATTCTGGTTCTTGGAATGCTAGAATTTTTTTATCAAAGTAAGCCATTATGTAAATCAATTAATCAAAATAATATGTTTTTTTGAAATTTTACAAAACTAGAATAAACATATTTAACAATAACGTTTTAGGTATTATTTTATTAAAAAAAATCAGTAACAAAAAGACAAAAAGCTAACGGAGTTAACAGACCTAAAGCGTTACTTTCAAATACGTTTTATTAATTCGTTACTCACAATCACGTTTTAGGTATAAAAAATAACATTTAGGTATAAAATGTGTCTATGAGTAACAAATTAATAAAACGTATTTGAAAGTAATGTTTTAGGTTTGTTAACTCTGTTAGATTTTTGTCTTTTTGTTACTGATTTCTTTTAATAAAATAATACCTAAAACGTTACTGCCAAATACGTTTATTCTAATTTTGTAAAATTTCAAAAAAAACATATTATTTTGGTGAATTGATTTACATAATAGCTTACTTTGGTAAAAAATTCTGAAATGCTAAGAGCTTGCAACTCAGATGTTTTAGACGTTCATTTTTGGTGGATCTATAGTCAATTAATTATCAGGAAGTGCGTCATAGTCCAATAGATTAAAACTTACTCCGTTTTCTATTTTACCCCAGAATATTGAAGCAGAAAAGCAGCTTAAGTTTTTTCAAGGTTGTGTTGCTGCTGCATTTTCTGAGCGGGACCATGCTGTAATGGAGGTAGTCAAGATTTCTTTTCCTTCTGAATACTCATTCCCTCCTGAACCCCCCCTGCTGCACTCAAAAAAAGAAAAAAGAAAAGGGGGAATTGGAAAGACAGAGAGAAGATGGTGTGATTAATATCCTTTACATATCTATTACTGTTGAAGAATCTTGATTTAAATGATCTGGAAGAACTAGATTTTTGCAATTGATGCAGAGAGTTGTGTTTGAATTCAACAACTGTTTAAAATAAAATTATTCACTATTAAAGAACTTGTGAGCATGAGATTACATGTATAGTTCATCCCTCACATGTCTAATTCTTGGAGGATTTTAAACATGCTCTATAAATGTTGCAGGCTGAAAAGGCTAAGGAAAAGGAGGAGCTTATGCCAAGAGGATTTCATGAACTTCAGCAGAGGTTTGATTGAATTTTACGTGTTAATAGGCATTTTATTTTGTCTTGTGCATAGTTCTAATGACATAATTCTCCTGTGGATAAACAAAGTATTACAATAATAAGCACCAAAGTCGCAGCAGGAACAGTTTGAAAATATCTATTCTAAGCCCTAGTGTCCAATGGCGGAGCCAGGATTATCGTGGAGGGGGTTCAACATATAAAGAAGTAAATAAAAAATTGGGGCAAAACAGATCGGGGAAGAAAAAAATTATCCTTAATCCGTTAAATTTAATTTGCCTTGTCATGCCGCGTTTAATGTTTCTTCCTACTTTTACGTGATTTTTTTCTTTTATTTTTTATTGTTTTACTTTACTTTGAATTTTTAAAATAAATTAAATTAGTATTCATTCAATCATATGTTACATTAAAAATTGTCTAATACTCTTTACAAATGTGTGGGGATTGAGTTACTAATATTATAATGTATATTAAAAGATAAATAAATGACATCGCCAATTTTTTGTTCATTTATTCAATTTATAAGGTTTTCAATCGGTGAAAAAAAAAAACAAATAAATTAAATAAATGTAGTTTACATCTCTCTAGAATAGAAATGAAAAAATGAGAAAGAAATATCATGAATAATCATGCCTTTCAAATTTATTCGTTCGATTAAGTTTAGTTTAACTTATCTTTAAAATATTTTTTCTCTATCTCAATTTCAAGTTTAAGAATAATTGACAGTTTTTAAAGAGTTCCTTTGAATTACTATATAAAAAGAGAGTTACGTAAAATAAAATGAGCAATAGAGATAAAAAAGAATAAAATACAAAAAAATGAAAATAATGTGCCTAATAAATTCGAACAAATGAATATTGAAAAGGAGAAATAACATTGAAAATAATAATAATAATAATAATAAAGCTCCAGGCCAAAAATGTTGAGCCCATCTCAGCCTTGCTATTTGATTTTCCAAATGAAGAAAACAAAAAAAAAGTGTTGTTGTGCGGAATCGAACCCAAAACGTCTAGGCAAATTCTTGAACCCCCTTTGCCACTGAGCTAGCCTCATTACATGTATTAAGGGGGTTCATTTTAATATATATACACATGAAAATATAATTTGATCTTATATATACGGTGTAATTTTTCGATCAGGGGTTCGGGTGAACCCCTAACCATCATGTAGATCCGCCCCTGCTAGTGTCCCCACAAAACATGTACTTCTAATGTTTCTCTTCTAAATAACATTTTCCATGCTGTCAAATGGTTTATACTCCCATTTCACTCCAGGGAACCGCCGATTGCATTAGGGGTCTTATCTTTAGAAAACCTTTTTGCTTATAATTGATAATTAAAAAAGATATGGATGCTGGTGTTTTTCACGTCCTACTGTAGTAGAGAAGCAATGGAGTTCAGAACTTTGAAATTAGCTTTTAATTCAGTGATTTAATTTAGTGGTGAGTAGGCTTTGGGTGTTAAAGTGGTGTATTCCCTAATTTCATGATTTTGAAACTCTTGGTCTTCTTCTATTCTCGCATTTTGCCACTCCTTCCATTGGCAATTGAGTGCAAAGGAAGTAACTTCTACAAGGATCTGAATAGTCAATATTTCTAAGAAGTAACTTCTTTTGAGGTGGACATTTTCATGATATGTTTATTTCTTTATCCATATTGTGATTTGGTGTTTAAGCTATTTAGAATTTTTAAACTCTGCAGAACCTGACTAAAAGAGATGAATAACCTTCATATTCATGAAGATGAATATGTTCGGCCCATAGCATCCACATAAATTCCACTGCAGTATATAAAACTATCTAAAAACAATTCTGGGAATATATGCAGTGTAACATAATATTGCACTTATATATGTTCCATCTCTGATGAAGGATTGAAGAGCTACACTGTGAATTACTTGAAGAGAAAATATTGACGGCTACTTTGCAGAGTGGGATGGACGGGGAAGAGAGGTTAGATGGGGCTTTCAAGGAGGTACTTAGTTCTGATGCGCTCCCTGTGAATCCATATGCATAATTGTTACAGAACTAAAATATATAAACAAAATTGTTTCATCTCTACATGTATAACATTCCATTTATGCAATTTTTGGATCAAGGAAGTTCTCAAGAAATAAGAAAGAAATCATTATGTATTATTTTCTTTCATTACTGATAAATATCCACCCTTTCCAAGTTTGAAAAGATGTTGTTTTGTACAACAGGTTGTTCATAAGTTCTATGAGATCAGACAGCAGTCATTGGAAGGTATTGAAGAAGATGTTTCCTGGGAAGACAAATGTGGGTGCCTCCAGGGGCGGCTTAAGCATATTAATGGCCTAAAGCAAAAATCAAACGGGGCCTTAAACTTAAATTGTTAATAACTTTTATATAATTGATTTCTTCTAGTTTTCAATTGGTAATATAAGCATTCTTCTTTTGAATTCTTTTTCATGAAATATAGTTCTCCAAATATGTCAAATTTCTTCTAATAATTCCTTCATTTTTCGTGAAAAATTACTTTTTCTACAAATAGTATTCAATATTTGTTAAAATAATAATAACTTATAACCTATTATTATTAAAAGTGAGGCCCCTTAAATTTGGGAGCCTAAGGCACATGTCTTTTTTTTAACACTGTCGAACCGCCCCTGGGTGCCTCCTGCATGATTCGTCTGAAATGTGGACTTTCAGCAATCCTGAGGAAACATCCACCTTGAAGTACATTGTGAGTTCCAGAAAGTTGGCAGTCTTAAAACTTGGACGTTACTGGTTATAGCTGATGCTTTGTCTCAAACTACTTGAGCCGCTTTTCATTTGAGTCTATTCCAAATTATTCATCCATCTCCAAAGTTACAAGTTTCCAATGCTAAAAATCAAACTACAAGCTGATGCTTGTTATCATTTTTAGCACATATTTCTATTCAGACTTCCTTGGTTCACAAAATCCTACTGTTATGTTAATCAAATTTCTAGCTAACACCAATTTTTATGTTCCACTCCACTTTCTTCTCTTAATTACTTGCTGCTTAAGGAGTCAAGGAGATCAAGTAAAATGAGTATTTGTTTGATTCTGAATAATTAATTTGATGTTACCTTCTAGCTGAGCATTCATCTAGTTTAATGGCTACATTATCAGTTTTCTTCTGTTTCCCTACTTAAGCTAGGGAACTCACCATTAAATGTTTATCATTAAAGTGAGCTCTTGTCCAACAAGGGGTGACACTCATTGTGGTGGTGAGATGCTCTTTCATTTGATCAGGAGATGGAGAAGTGTGAGGATTGAAGAAAATGTTTGCAAAATACTTGCATTACTTCAACGCTGGCTGTGGAAATAGCTCGTATTTGATTTTGGGACGTGTCATCCTAATTGCAAGGAATTTGGAATTCCAAGTCACTATCAATTGTTATTGTGGACCGTTTATTTCTTTAATTATTCAAACTAATAAAAAAGAATTGTTCAAACTTATTATATGATCTTGACTAACTTTCCTCAGACAGAATGCTCTGGAAGAACAAGTGGAGACACTACGAAAATCTTTGGATAATCTTCAGAACAAGCTACAAGTAGTATGTAGTTTCTCATCTCCTCTTTGTCCAATATTGCAGAAACTTATTGTTCTACTCTGTTCTTAATCATTTGATTGTTCTCCTCTCTCTCTCTCTCTCTCTCTTTCTTCTTTTTTTTTTTAAAATAAAACTTGTGTTGGTTTTCAGGGTCTTGAAATAGAAAATCACTTGAAGAAAAAAGTGCGCACACTGGATTAACAGAAAGTATGAATATTGTTATTCTGAAATGGAATATAAGCACCAGTGTTTGTATTAATTACTGAAAGGACTAACGTGCAGATTCTTTCAGAAGAGAAGCTCAGGGCTCAAATATCGGCATTTTGCCACTATCATTCTCAGCATAGACTTAATATTACGAGCTTACTAGATGAGGGATTTTCTCATATTATATCAGCTATGAACATGGTGGAAGAAAAGCTCAAGGACTGCAGCATGAATGAGAGAGACATAAATTCCTCTCAAGTGGATAATTTGAAGTTAAATGAACTTGAACGACAAGATGTTCGGATAAACAATAATGATGGTTCAGACTTGATCTTTTAGGTAATTAGTTCTTAGTTTTACTCTAGACCTCTCTTTGTCGGTGTCTACATCTCTTCAATTTTATTTTGGTAGTGTTCTCTTCTAGGAGTTTTCTTGTCATAAGAAGGTTTCTGTTGCACTCAAATTTCTCAGTTATGCACTAATAATGATGAAAATTCAAGGGGAAAAAGCTATTCCATTTTTTTTGAATGTCATGGTGATAATAACAAATGTATAACCCTTATTAAAAAAACAAATGTATAACATGTTGATGGGGCAGATTTTATGCTCTCAGATCATAATTGCCCTAGTATTGCTATGTGCTTGTACAAGCTTCTGCACATTTTTTGTGGTTAGAAGAAAAAGTTTAGCTTGTGGTCTTTTGTGTGTTTTGAAGTTTTGATGTCAAAGAGATAGGATAAATATTTTATTTTCAAGTTCGTTCTGAGATTTTGTAAGTTGTTTCTTGGATAAGGTTCTCTATTTCCTAAAATAGTTCTCTAAGAAGAAGACTTGTTCCCTTAGTGGATTCTCCCTTTTAACTCTGTAACTATGATTCTTAAAATCAAGAAATGCTTCTGTTGATATCAGCAGTCACGTCGGAGGATGGGATACTTTGTTTATTACTATTTCAATCAGTTTTATATGCTTTTGCAATCTAATCTTAGCGAAAATGAACCATAGCTTCTGAACAAAGCATGCTGTCAACATGTTTCTGAAGTTTCTCCATCTTTACCTGTTGCAGAGGAATCAGCACTAGCTTGACAACTACCATTACTGTTGGAAATAGTGATGCTTCTAAGGCCCTTGCTGTGGCACTAAACGAGAAGGTTTTGTAACTGTTGCATTAGAACGGAGCACTTTCAAATTGTAAATATGTGCTAATTTAATCAGTTTCTCTTTCCAATTCAGGTTGAAACTTTACTACTACTCTCACAACAAGAAGAAAGACACTTGTTGGAGAGGAATGTCAACGCAGCTCTGCAGAAAAAAATGGAGGAGCTCCAGAGGAACTTACTACAAGTATTCCGCTGAGTGTTTGATTCCTTTAGCGATCACTATTCCCCATCTATCACTTTAACCTATCACTCATCTCTTTTATTTAATAACACTGCTAATAATACTATAGTGTGATCATAATGTGGGGGCTTGGAGTGACAAACTGCAAATTGGGCTGATATATGTGTGTAATATTTTAAGGTTACAAATGAGAAGGCCAAAGCTCTCATGGAGTTGGCAGAGTTGAAGCGGGACCATCAGTTATTGCAAGAGTATGTTTCTATATCCAGTTAACTGTGTATAAACTAGGAACAGCTTCATTTTTTTCTTCATTGTTTTCATTGTACTCTTCTCTGTCAAAGGAAGATCTTAAGATCAGCCTTCTCAAAAAGGAATTATTGTGGAATTTTCCTATAAAGATTAACTGTGGGCTTTATTAATCTTTAAGATTCTGAAAGGAAATTACTTAAGACTGGCATGAAGGTGGGGGTGAAGAATGACATTTATTTATTATAGCAATAAGCATGATTTTGAACGCGAAAAACATATGAAAGCAGGAAGGTTAGAATGTCATCCATTATAAGCAATAGTGTTGGGTTTGAACAGGAAAAACATGGGATAGTATATGGAGATGATACTATTGGTATTTAGTAGCAATAAAACCTGGTTTAAAGTAGTGATGAGAGTTTTGACCAGCATGTAAATTGGACTGCTATGCACATCCTCAAAAATGAACAAATAATAAATTGGACTGCTTTGCCCTTTCTTCCTTGCTCTACTTCTTAGCCTATTAAAAGTTAATTGTTCAAAATGGTTACCGCTAGATGGCTAAATGTTGTAGGAAAGTTAATCAGGCCTCTAGACAAGGAAAATCTCTTGGTGAGATTGTAGTGAAAAGGACTCTTCCAGAAAAAGATGGGCGATTGAAAAATCTGCTGAAAACTTCTTATCTGAGACGCTGGACTGGTATACAAGATTCAGATGGAAATGATGCTGACACCCATCGAGATTCTGAAGCAAACTTTGCTAACATGGATTTTGCTAGGTATTGTTTGAAATTTTGTTGATGCTTCCGTTACATTTTAAAACTGCTTCCTACTACTGGTACACTCATAAAAGGAAGTAATGTGACAGAATATATTTCCTTGGTATCTCATATTTTCTCCTATCATTTCTGTGTTACCCCCCTTTCAGGATGAAGATAGAGAATGCAACTCGAAAAGAAAGCTTAGAAAGTATGGAGCATCTAATTCGTGCTGTTAGGGGTTTTCGCCTTTCACTTTTTAAGGTAGTATTTGTTTCCTAGTTTTTGCAGAGGACTTCATTAGAAGCCAATAATTCATCGTAAAGATAGACCGCCTCTCAGGAGAGATGAATGCATAACAAAAATTGCACTTGAGGTAGCGATCAGAAAAGATACCGCACGTTCTGGATTAATCATTTAACATTGCATAGCTTAATGTTTTATTTAGTCTATTTGGGGTGATGAAAAATATCTAGCTCCATCTTTGTCCTGTAAAGAAATTCCCTAAGGTTTGACCATTGCAAGTAGCTTGATAAAATGTGTTGTATTATGTAGTTTAAAGAGCGAGCTGCATCCAAAGGTATGGAGAATTGCTCCTCGGAATCATTGGACAATATTATTAATGAGGCAAGTCAGTTAAAAACTGCACTTGGAATCTCCCTCCCTCTTAGTTGGTCAGTAGAGGCAGATTCGGGATCATAAGAAAGAACAATATAGAAAAGGATCAATATATATATATATATATATGTCGCAACCTCAGGCTAAATTTGATATATTCCATGTATAGGTCAACCACCATTCATCAAAATAATTTTAGTCTAGTTCTTAAAGTCATAGGTCTATAGTTCTATATCCAAGACATCGCCTTAGTCTATCACACTCATTCGTAATTGTGCGACTTATTGATTTCTGAAAGTCTAAGCAAATAAAAGATCTTACCATACTTGATACTCCAGCCAAACAAAGTATATAAGGGACGTATGGACTGTGATGAGGCGCTATCCAATTGAAGCAGTCCATAGAATGTCACTGTTGGAGCATTTCTGCAGCCCTTTGGTCTTGATCATATAGATTCTTATGATATCCATGATAAAGCACTTCTTGAACTTCACTAAGCGCATTCTTATCTTTCCTTGTAATTGAAAAGGGACATAACACCTACAATGAAAGACACGGTGAAGGTGTTATATATATATATTAACTCTCTCTTTCGAATTAGGACACATCAAATACACAAAAAGTAGAGAGCACTATCATTTACAATCAGCAAGTGTTAAACATAGTAGCAAACCCAATACCTGAAACATATGATACAACCTATACAAAAAATGAATATAAGAATACATATTACTTACCTCTCATTAATGAATATTTTCATTGTCTTTCCCTTTACTACAGCGGAAACTCCAGTCATAGTCCATCTAGCTTTTCCTGCAATGTAAGCCAAATTCATGGATGGGTATTTTACATTATTAGGGACTTTAAATGTCAATGATCTGAGCATATATCATTGCGGACAAAATTAAGTTCACTAAATGGAAAGAAAATGTCAAAGCTTTAGTACCACCAGGCAGAATAGGCTTGCCTACTAACATTTAAGCCATGAGGCGAGCTGCACTTCAAAGATCAGTATGTATTCCATAAGCTGGAGCACTTGGTAGAAGTTCTGAGGCTCTTACTTGACAGAGGATGCTCTTTTACATGATTGAAGTAATTTGCGAACCTAGAATCAGTGATTTTTAGCATCCCATATTTGTCAATCAACAAAGCAGACCCCATAATATTTCGGTGCAAATACACTCTCGTGACAGTGCTGCAGCTGTGCAAGTAACTACCGTATACAACGGTTTATATGAAACTGAAAAAATACTTTGAAAATCACCAAGTGTAATGACCAACAACAAACGAAAATTAATCTCGAACGATACTTGTCTGTGTCTTTTTCATTACAGGGTTGTTGTGCATCAAATTCTCAATAGAGAATGGGGCATTCTCACTATACCCCTCTTCCATCTTTCATCCAAATAAGAAAATATTGCTCCATCTATGCTCATCAATCAATGTGAAGTCTCAAAGAAGACATATCACATCTTCAAGCAGCAAAAACCAAGGGAAAAAAAATAAAGAACCCCCAAAAATAGAGCAAATGCCAGCTAATAGTGAATATACTAAAGAGGGCTATCTTTCTTGTAGTGAAAAATGCCAAGCAAAGTGGGTTGCTTCCTGCAGATGGCAAGCATAAAGTAGGAGAAAAAGGAGACAATTAGGAAACTATTGTTAAACTATATCATTTTCAAATTCAGAGGAATTGAACTGAACAGTTGAAAATATAAATTCAGCTATGGCTGATTGGCAAAAATTTCTTACAAAGCAATAGAGATCCAAGCATACAATATTTAGCACAAAAATATCTCTTTTTTCTCTTTCAATTCTCCTTTTTTCTATTCTTCTTACTCTCTTTTCTCCTCCTCTCTTGTAGCCACCACTTTCTCCATCAACCACGTTCCCAAAAACATTTTTCTCTACACATGTCTTCTAATAATTTTCTTCATTTTCCTTCAGTAATTTTCCCCTAAACTTAGCTTGTTTTTCTTTTTCAAGAAAAACAATTATCTTAAAAATTAGCTTATGAAAGTCATGTTTGAAACTTTTCACTCTCCAGGAGGTAAAATACCTCTTCATAAGTGCATCATGCATGGATCATATACCATGAAAAAAATCTCAAGGGTAAAATGCTAAGGAAAACTTTATTGCAAAAGATATATATATTCTCGTTGAAAACATAGATAAGTTCATAGCAGTGTAGAATCGTGGTGCAGACTTGTGAAATGATGTCTTGGTACTGATATTTAGTATTAGTTTTGTACTCATCCAATAAAAAGATCTAAACTAAAACAAATGTCTTTTTTGAAATAAAAGTAAAAGAGTTAGTGACATCTATTATTGATCTCACCAAATTTACCAAAGTGAAACATCAACAAGATAAAGGGGGAACAAATGAGAGTTCAACCATTCATATATATCTTCTTATATGGTCTATGAATAGTTCAAGCCAAGCTTGCAGTAATATCATCATAATCATAAAGTTGCAACAAATTGGAAAATTACTTGGCAACCTTATCAATTGAAAATCAACATCAAATGACTATAGACCAAACTATAAGCATGTGCAAATTGTGGTAAAACTCTATTGTATATTTAGAAAATTAAAAGAGCTTTGTTCTTTTATTCGATGAGTCAATCTATCCATTCTCATTAGGGGAATTCCTTTATCTTATCAAGAGTCCTAGGGAAATAAAAAATAACTTCGAGGTATTTTTTTCCTTTCTTTAAACTTCTTCAAATTTTATCATCCTACACTGCTTTGAAGTTATTTTCTATTCAAGCAATCCAATTTCCACAAAGGATGGGAAGAACACACATGAAAAGCAAGCTTTGTAAACATAAATTTTGCTGAAAGTTGTGTCGGTGATCCTAGTTTCAGCATCTTGCCTGAAGTTGCATATTTTGTCACTGCTACTTCCCTTTCTTGTCAATCGTAGTTGAAGAGGTCATATTCCTTTTGTTTCTTCCAGCGGCACTTGTAATCCATCGATTTAGGATGTTACAGAATTTGATAATATATTTACTAAGAATGAATGGATCATTCTTCTAACAATCTGAACATAACTTTCATCAAACATGTTATGTACAAAGGAATATGGCTACAAAATGAGGATAGAAAAGTAACTACAGTTTTCGTGACCTCAAGGTTATGAGGCTTGCGAGCTATCAGATTGCTCTACCACAAGCGAAAGATAAGAACTAAAAACTAATAGATAAAAATAACTAAATGTTCCCCTCCACCCTATCAGTACAAATGGAATAACTCATTTATACAGAATGGTAAAAGGGCTACTATGATCATCAACTATAGAGATAGAACTAAAGTGTTAATTCTTACCTACTTGATCTTGTTGTTCCTGGCAACAAACATGCTGAACCATTTCAGCAAGTATACATAGTAAACAAAAGACGATGAGGTGATTTGTTCAGTGTAGTGGCAGAGGAACAGACTTTTCTGGCATATGCAATTATTGAAAGAACAATAAACTATTCAAACAGTTAGGAAGCATGAGTAAATAGTTCCAAATTCTAAAGAAAAATTTCTTACTTAACACCCATCTTTATGGTGTCCATCTGGATTTCTTAGTTTTTCATGTGGTACCTGCAATCGAAAAATGATAATATACATTATACAAATAAAAAAAAGGATAATATTGATTAGAAAACCGTGTATTTTTTATAGTTATGTTCAATACAAATTCATACAAACAAATTTTAGATGCAAGAAAAAGGTTTAGGAAATTTATTTAGTTCTTTCTTCTGTCTTTTTGTTTCACAAGAGGCGTTTGAACAAACAAACAAATTTCTGTACATAATTAACAAAGAAACATGAAGAAAGACAGAACAATTATGTACCATCCAAATCCAAGCCTCGTCTTACAAGCATCGTCTAATGCTAGACCAAGATCATCGTAGCTTGTTTAAGCCTACATCTTACCATCCGGTCAACATCCACATTTGCGTCACATTCTCTGAAATTATTCCAATCTCTAATGGAACCAGAGAAAGAGGCATGAAAATAAATTATTATATTCTGGGTTTTATCTGCAAGAATCACCACAATCCATAAAACCTCAAATTTCAGAGATTCTTGCAAATGTTTGGTTTTAACCTGCTCCTCTTTTCGATTAGCACCACAATCATATTTATCAAATTTGACCAAAAAAAACTCAAATTTTAACCCTAAAGTAAGATTCGCAAAAATCAGACCAACATTAGTAATAAAGAAATAAAGATAAATCAACAAACTAAAAGTACCTTAGCATACACCACCATAAAACCCAGAAGCTTCTAAAACATTGAGCGAAAGAGTGCGATTGACAGAAAGACAAAAAATTTGAGAGAGCAGAGAGAAAGATCAGCGGCATGCAATGAAATCAAATCTTAATGAGGACACGTGGGGACACACAAAAGAACCACGCAAGACTACATATAATGTTAATTTCCTAGTACACCCTTATTCAACTCTACTTTAACGGTACAACTCATACTACTTTTGGTACAATTAATCAATGCAGTGTTCGTCCTCATAAAGTGTCATTTCTATATAAGGGTAATATAATATAATATTTGATAATGATATGATATATATACCCATCTCGTAATTAGACAGCAAAAACTAACTATACACATGTTCATCTTACCAACCCCTTAATTTAGAAATTATCATTATCGTTTTCATACGTGGTACTCATTTATTAATTTAATTAATTACTACTACCTATATTTTTCCACTGAAGTCTAAGAACCAATTACCAATTAGTCATTACGAAAACTACTTTTTTTTGTAAAATTATTCCTACTCAATTATTGTGTAATGATATTTGTAAGAAATATATTATATATAAAAATAAAATATTAAAATATTTATAGCAATGTCATTTACAAAGTAAATTTCAAGTATAACTATTTAAAAAGAAGAAATTGTATTTAAATGATGTCTATTGTTTATGGTCATAACTCATAACTGATGTTTACCTTTTTACATTCATACTCTTTCAAATTTTTAGGTTAAATTGGTTAAAAATACATTAGTTCTTCTCCATACACAAAATCATTAAATTGACTTTTTGTGTACTTTTGCTTATAACAACTAAATGAAATCTAAATGTCAAATGTCAGTATACATAAATAATATATAATATTTCCAAACAAACCCTATCATTATAACAAAGTTTGACGGTACATAATAAAAATATAATCCAATATTTTTCTTTTGTCTCCATTAGAATTTAACTATGATATTTGAGATTTACACTTTTTCATCTGCTATTAGATCACTTATAATTACCACGATAATTTAATACAAATCAAAATACCATGTTAAAGAATTCAAATTGTGTACCCTCGTAAAAAAATTGTCCAAGGTACCACAAAAAGACAACTATTCGTCCAATTGAGTCTTCATCATTGTTTATTATTAAAGCCGGTTGGTGGTATTATCACAAGCCACCTAGTATTACGTTAATTGTCAACTTCTTACTATATCCTTTTTAAAAAAAAATTATTTGTATATAATCATATGACATTACTTATTAATTTAATTAATTCAGATTCACGCCTATTAAATACGGAAACGCTGTTTTGTGGTATAAAAGAAATAAAAAGAAATAAATGATCATTAAATGGTCAACGCTCAGCCATATATATAGGTAGATAGGAAATGTTAGAGATTTGGTATTTAGCAAACCTGGTTGTCATTTGTCAAAGCTAGCTCCACGAAACAAATTTGTGTTCAAATTCTTACCAGAGGGTCCTATTACAGTTGGGGTGACATCTGGTGCATCCACCCCCGATAAGGTAGTTCTACTGAAGATGCTAATATGGTTATTGTGCTTTTTATAATTATCCTTTTCCCTCTAGTTCTTATGTTACCAATCCAAGTTATATATGTTTCCTAGCTTCTATGAAGCACGCTGATGTATTGGCTCTTCTGTTGATCACTTTATCATAATGAGAATAATGGACTTCTGTAGGTTGTTGAAGATGTCCTTATCAAGTTGTTTGATATCAAGCGCGAAGAAGCCTTACAATTGGCCTAAACAAGATTGGAGTGCTGCAATTTGTTTCCACCCAAAAAACACACAAAAACTGTAGGATATGCTGTATGTGCTAGATCAACTATGCTAAATAACAAGTTCTTGTAGATGTATAACTCAAGTTTTTTAATATTAATATGCTCTCTGTAGTGATGTAAACCTTGCCAGAATCAATGTCAATTTGCCGGTGAGTCCCTTTTTAAATACAGAGCAATATGCAGTTCTTAGAATGAGAAGATTACTAGTCGATATAATTTTGATGACTACCTGTTTTCGTATACAAAATTTGATTGAAGTTTGAAATTTCTCTCCAACTTTTTTTTAATACAAGTGATGCAAAGTCGTGTTAGTAATTTATGCCTAATTCTTAAATATTTTGAGAGAAGATATTTTCGTTAGAG